>JAUKWC010049386.1:0-43995 GCA_032356245.1 Endocladia muricata | reverse complement strand
AGTCCCACTCGGTGGCCGCGTTCGCGTGGATCGAGGCGACGGCGAGGGTGGCGGACAACGCGGCGGTGACGGTGAATCCGGGGACGTTGCGGATCATGTCGATTCTCGTCGGTTCGGATCGGGCGACGGGTGGGTCGGAGGGTCGGGGAGTGGGGCGGGCGCAGGTGTTGCCGGAGAAGAACGTGCACGGAGAGTATAAGCAGAGTGACTGTGGAGGACACGGAGCAGTGTTTCGGTGTGCGGAGCGTGGGATTCTAAGGAAGTATGTGCCGAGTCGCTTGTCGTAAGCTGCTTAAAGCTGACCAACCTTCGCGGGGATGCCTGCTGCCCCATTTTCACGCTTGTTAAGCAAGGCGACCATCCAGTACGCGAATGTCAACAGCTCTGTCGACAGCCCTTGCTCATACATGACGGTGTACCTCTTCTTATATATGTCCTCCGGGAGAAAGTTTGCAATTTCAATCGCGCCCTCCACAAGCTGGTATGTCCTTGATGGGCCTTTGCGATGCAGCTGAAACACGCGCCTGTCTTGCGTAATTGTCACTTGTTTGCGGTACCACTTGGGCTTGATGGCCACGGCGACAGGCGACACGGCTGCGCCTTTGGCCTGTGGCACTAACTCCCACTCGCCGGAGCACGATTTGTGCGAGATGTCGTACGCGGCAGGGGGAGAGAAAACAGTGAGAGAGCCTCGACTGTTGAGCTTGGCAAATTTGATATGCGCCACGGGTGCGGTATCAGAGCTTAGCGTTGCATTGTTAGTAAAAGTACCGTCGGGAACGACTGTTAACGTAGACCTTGTCATCAAGACGAGTTGGACACGCCTCTTGGGAGGGGAGACGTGAGAGAAAAAGGACACGGATATTGATAGTGGGGAGAAGGGGAAGGGGGGGGTAGCGGATGATAGCGAGAATGGGGACAGAAAAGGGTAGGTTGTGCGTAGTGGAGAGCGGATAGGTACGCTCTTGAACCGAGAGGGACTAAAGCATACGATGTAAAGATGAGGAAAAGATAGAATTGGCGTTTAATGGTCAGGGCAGGGCGATTTGGGTGGAGTTCAGGAAGGCTATCGCTACTCAAGTTTTAAATCCGTACCTAATGCTTGCCTGAGTTGTGGACGTGAAAAAAGTTGTAAAACCATACGTGTCGGTGCGCGAGTGGATGGGCATGAAGTAATATACGGTGGAAAGCCATGACGAGCAACGTGAGACAAGGGTAAGGCCTTAGCTGAACTGGACCACATGGAATAAAAAGCGGTATCTACTAGGAGATGAAAAAACGACTTCACGGTAAGAAGCCAGATTTCACGGGCCTTCTGGTGCACAGAGATGCTATTTTGATGAAGTACCTCGGTAGTGACACACTGACATGCTCGCTCGGGTTCGGTGCTAACAGTGAACGCATCGAGCGGCTACCAAGCAGGTGCGTTAACAGAAAATGGAGCTGTGATGTATCACTTCTTAAGGGAGGATGGCTACGAACAGAGGCATTCGCGCCCATACACAACGGTGACGCATCTACAGCATCAAGGTTGCACCTGCAATAGTGGACCGAGAATAAGTAAAGAGTACCGATAGTGGAACCTCCTTCTTTCCAATCATCAGGGACCACTAATAGTGTATGGCTGTCGATAATGAAAGTCGAGGACATGTGAAGCAACAGCGAACATTGCTGGACTCTCATTTGGAATGCGAGCCTCCAGCAATGTTCCACACAGCATAGTACTGCGGCACTGGCCTCGTGGTTTGTTAGGTACAGCAGAGAATCTGCACTGCTGCTACGCTATTGCATTCTTGATTTTTACCCTCATGCCAAGATAAATTCTCGCTCATTCTGCCCCGGTTCGTCGGCGTGGTTGGTTAACTACCAATCGGCTTATCATACTAGCGATTGTACGATTATACACATACAGTACTACTGTATATATTATAGAGTATGTGAAGTCCTGTTGGTCTGTTCACAACCTGAGGACATGTACCAGACCGTGCTGTAGAAAATAAAATGTCTAAACATACACAGCGACTCTGATACTGTAGTAGGAACCGAAAAGGTTTCCCTGTGGATCAATAGTCCGATCGACCTTGTCCCGGGGGGCCGTTGAACGCGCCAATAACCGTCAAACGTATGGATTATAGCAATCAGACATATATGCTGTTTAGAGTCGAGAGATAGTCTCAGCCAGCGCTCGCGCGCGGTCGACTTGCGCTGCAATCCAGAATGTGGCGTGTTGCGCGTGTGAGGTAGATGATCAGAGGAGATGGGGAAGAGGCGAGAGGAACTTGTGACCATGGCAACAAATAAACATAGCTAACATTCTTTACTTCTAAATTCCTGTATCCCGTCGGTCGCGCGGGGGGCAGTACTGACCAGAGGGCTGGGTCAAGTGCAGTATGCTGGTTGAGTCCGGTGGTCGGCATCGGCGCCGAATGGACAAATTAAAACATAGCCTAGAAAACAACTAACTAACATAGGAGATACGAAAAGGCTGCGTGGAGAAGAAGGTGCGCTCGAAAACAACCGCCCGCATCGGTAGAAACACTAAGAAATGCGCACATGTGCAAGCAAAGATTCTAACCGCGCGTCGATATGAAAACCGCCCATCATTGAAATTTAGACAAAGACTAGTCCTACAGCATCATAAAATCTATTTTCTTGAAAAATACTTTCAGAAATTGCGAGCGCTTCATTTGCAAATATAACGATCGAGGCAGATGTTCTTTTTTCTATTAGAAATTGGGCCTCTCACGAGGCTAACTTTCGAGTCGAAACATTAAATCATTGCTTTTCTTTTACACTTCTTTCTTTTGCCCAAGCAACGTCTCTTACTCTTAACAGTTCGGGCATAGGTAGAGCTGATCAACTTAGTTGACACCAGAAACAAGAATTGCGCTGAATATCCGTACGAACCCCTAGCCTTGCAAAACCATTGGTCCCACTTCCTAGCACTGTCGCACTCCTGGAACCTGATCAAACTCGCTTTTGTGACTTTTGACTCCGAGTACCAAGGAATGGATGCTGCCGACTAGAAGCTTAATATATACTCATAAACTATCAAAGATCCCGAAGTAGTAACCATAAAGGGCGGGAGTGCCATTGCTGAGCATTTGAGCTAACCCAAAGTGTAAGAAACATCCAGATACGACCGTGAGTCATCAGGGCAGAACAGAATCAGAAAGGCTAAGTCGCACATAGGATCTTTGTTGGTCTGCGTAGCGTTTTGTAGCCGGCAAAAAGTGCATAGGTTCAAATTCGAGACTCGACGCTAAGAATCTCGCGGTCTTTCACAGTTCTAGTCACAGATGCAGTTTAAGTACAATAGACGAATAAAGTTGTTTGCAGGTTTCCACAGAAGCATCAAATTGTCATGCAGCATTCTAGCAGAAACTGACACGCAAGACTTGAGTTGGAAGAGCTATGTCGCGCCTTGAAATATAGACTTGGTAGTGTTGTGTTGAGCCAACCATTGGTACTGGACTAGCATTTCTGTTAAAAGGAAAAGGAACGATGCAGATATAAAGCTAGGTATGGTATAAAATAGGTCAGGACTCAACTTGTGCGGTATTCAGGGACACAATCGACATATCGGCGTATTTAGAGTATTGCCACCTGGCATAGGATAGATAGATAGTAAGCAAACCGCCAAGAAGCGAAATAAGGTCTGTATATAGCGTGAGATTGATTCTGAAGTCCGAGGACACTGAGGTACTCAGGGCTAGCCTGGCGGTGCATCCGCACCGAAAGATGTGGAGGAGATATACTTCGAAGCATCCATTGAAGTTGAAGGCTTGACTCTCGACTAGAGCCGATTTGTCTCTCACTAGTGTCTATTAGACAGTGGATTTTGCCTCATATGAGGTCAAAGTCATGACTGCAATAAATGAATTAAACGTTGGGCTTTTTGTCAGATTTCAACGGTATAGCACCTGTACTATCCACCTTGTGCTCCTTCCGCGTTCGAGTCGAAAAAAGTCTACAACTATTTCTAACTGCGACGAATCAGTCCAGTGGTCTTTTGGCCACCACAAGAGCATCTGTCCGCGAGTCTGATTCTTGCTGAGCGCCTTTGCGCTTCGAAATTCTCTGTGATGACTCCACAGGTTCCGAAGTAGTTGTGTTTCACGATTCTTTTAAAGACCCCACTTGAACAGAAAACAGCAATGTAGAGCACTAGCTCTCCGATCTCGCCTAGGCCCACAGCACTACTGTAGCCGGAATATGTACTGTGCACAAGCGACGTTGCCGGTGGCCGACATTGTCAGTCACTGAAACGGCGGCGTGCGCTTCTGCCCCGCGCACTGTACTAACCCACGTGGCGCACATGTGCGTACTAGTTTATCTGTAATTTGATTTGAGTTATTTATCATTCTCTGCCACGTGGCAGGGTAAGTTTGTAGTTTTAGTAGTATTATTTAGTTGAAATTGTAATTTACTGGCGCAGATGAGCCACCACCGCAGGACTTCACATGTATACAGTATGTATGCCAACGCTAAGTCTTATTGTAAACTAAGTCCCCGGTAAGGGGGTGGTTGACTCTAAAGTCTACGAGGTCTTGACACGAGTCCGCCGGCTATTGAGTTGCCTCCTCCGCTCCCCGCTCCCTTCAATCGAGTGCGTTGTCTCTAGCGGTACGCCTTATCGCTACGAGCGACCGTATCGGGATTTTTGCGAGAGGTTTTACGCCCCTCTCGGTGAGATTCTACCACATTTGTCCGTTGACGCGCCGCGCTGGGCTAATGCCCTAGCTGGTAGGCTTGCGGCGCACACCTTGCCGAACTCCAGTTCGACTACGGGCTACGTCCTCCGCGTGCCCAGCGAACATTCCGAGGGTCGGTTCTCTCATCGCTATTTGTGTTGCACCACCTTGGCTGGAGGGTAATAAGTTTTGTTACAATCGTTATCAGTTGTGCAACTTCCCGGGATAGTCGCAAACGACTCTAAGGACGGAGTATAAGTCCCTACCCAAGCCGCTGTAGAGCACGCCACCGGAGTGATTGTGCATAACCATGCCCGTTGGTAACACGCCACCAGAGCGATTCCCTCACCTGGATACTATCCATTCGGTTGGATACTACCCATAACTTGGCCTCAGGCACCACCTTGGTTTGACACCATTGATTGGAGTATCACCCCTTGGCGTTGGTTGTTGTCCGAGCACTACCCGCTTCCAGGGATCTTTCCGTTTCCTTGAGATATGTCTCACTCTACCTCGCCGCGAGTAGCAATGCGTTGCCTGCAAAGGCTGGTCTCCCGATAGCCAAGATCTATTTGGGTTGCTAACCCGCAGTACCTACGTCGGTGTTTCCGAAAATGGATGCCGACGTCCAATGAGTGCAGTAAAGGGTCTAGTATCACCCGTAGTTTACTACATATTTTGCCGTTCCGGGTCTAGTATTACTAGACCCAGACTTCCACTACGTGGACGTCCGGGTGTAGTATTTCTAGACTTGGACTTCCACCAGATGGACGTCCGAGTCCAGTATTACTACACTCGGACTTCCATCAGGTGGACATTCGAGTCCAGTACTATTAGCTGATATACTACGGGCTGTGGAAGTACAGGATGCAGTTACACTGCGTAGCATACTGCGACGTGTGGAAGTCCAATCCTAGCTTTCGTGCTCAAAAAGGCACTTTTCGCAGTTCTTAATGCAGTTTGCTGCATTCGGAACTGCGTAGAGTGCAGCTGCGTAGCGCACTTACTGAAACTAAACCGAACGTTCAATGTGCGCGGTGAACGTCCGGTCGCGTTCTACTACATTTTCGTACTGCTATGTGAGTAGCCCTTCCACAGTATTTGGACGGATCTACGTTTTCACCATCATGCGCCACGATCACCCCTAATCCCTCGCCCTCTCCACCTCCAACAGTCCGTACTACCGGTATCGCATCGCATCGCATACCACACGTCTCGCCACTCTTCAACGATGCCTCCCACCCGGCCCACCATCCCTTCCAGTTTGTATAGCGCACCTCACCATCGTCCGCACTCCCTCACCCTTTCCACCTCCAACAGCCCGCACTCCGCGCATCTCATCGTACATCACACGTCTCGACACTCTTCAACGACGCCTCCTATCCCGCTCAAAATCCTCGCGCCCGTGCGAATACCATTTTGAATACGCGCTGCTTACATATGCACGCCGTCGCATTACAAGGAAAAACCGTGGGTCAGTACTTTCTGTTGACAGTAGGGTACCGTCACAGAGTTGCCGAGGTGGCGTCCCGTGTCGCTGCAGTTAATAGGGCCTGTGGCAGGTTCTTGCGTTCCACAGTCTGGCCCCCGTGCCTTGAAAATACCCTCGATGAAAATACTCTAGACCGTACGAAATTTCGAAAATCTTTCAATTACGGATATTACAGTATCACTGCTTTTCGATTCGCACTTTTCGCTGTAGTACTCATCAGCGAATGCATGGTGTTCTCTTGTCGACACAGCCAATAGCGTGCGTGTGTGTCGAATGGCAGGTCCCGTCTTCCACCCTGACCACTCCCGCGTGCATGAGACCTACACTAGGTTCCGTGAACACGGGAGTGTTCACGACCAGACCTGCTGTCTTGTACTTAGTGAAAACAAGAAGATACCTCCACCCCCGGAAAACATCCTACCTCTCCGTTCTCTCACTCCTCCCGCCAGCCCTTCTCCTTGCAGCTATCTTTGCCAGCCGATAATATACGCCGCAAATTTGGGCACTGCGTCTACTCGTCTTCCGACGCGTACTCGCTTTCCAAACACGACCAACGGTGTCACTCTCGAACACACCGCCCGGCCGAGCTCGTCCCTACTTCTCCGCAAGTTTCACCTGCCCCAGAACCTCCTGTCCGCTACGATGATAACGTCCTTTTTGATGAGAATCCGGCGCCTCTGCTTCCCTTGCTCCCATTCCTGTGTCACCCTGACGCAGAACCGACCACGAGTACGACAGACCTCCTCAGACAATCTATCGCGGTTTCTCTTACTGAGGTAGAGCGGACTGCTGACCAGCGCACGTTTGACGAGGTCATCTCTGTCCTCAGGGATCCCGACTTCTCTCCGGTGCGCTTTGGAGACCGCATTTGCTTCTCACAAGAGTCTCGCTCCCTCACACTCGCTGTTGTCGAGAAGGAGCTTCAGCATCAGGGCTTCTTCGCAACTCGTGTTTTGGACCACAGCGGTATATCCTTCGGGACTGCCTACTTGCGGGACCCTGTCGAGATCCTGCGAAAGCAAGTAGCGCAAGCTAACACAGAGTCGTGCTCCTTCCGCCCTCGTGGGGACCCCCCGCAGAGCGACACGCATCTCATCGCGCATCCCCCGCAGACTGACGTTCACCGACGAGTTTGTCAAAACCTTAAGGAAGAAGTGAAGGGTAGCGAGCTCGAGGGTGTCATCTCGGACACCGGGACGGCGGGGACCGACTCGTTTGTAGGTTGCACACAGACCTATACGGATAAATCCAGCACTGCACTTAAGAACAGCGCCCTCGTTTCCTTTTCCGTGCATCTCACTCTCCTCAACTTCACTGCCACTTTTCGCCGACGCTACATAATGTCCGGGCACACCAACGTTGGCTGTCTCCCTGGCCAGCTCTTCCTCACCGTGGACGACAGATTCTTTGATGCCCTTCTACCTTCTTCGACTACTCGCGCACCAGACATCAAAACCTCCATACTACACTCCGCCCTGCACTCTCTGCTATCGCTTCTGTTTGAAAAAGCCCTCGTAGGCTTGACATGCTCAGGTGCCTACCATCGTCTGTGGAAATATCACTCAGTCCTCACCAGCTACTGTTACGAGATACCCGAGGCAAAGGACATCATTAACACTCGATCAGGCACGAAAACCAATCAACCCCGCCACCGTTGCGAAGTGCCTTCAAATCTCCTCAATACGTCCGCCTTCTTCCCGCCGCACACCACGCAGTCCACCATCCATCTTTCCAGAAAAGTGCCCGACGTTGAGGCCGACGCCGCTGCTAATGAATTGCTGGGCAGGCTGGCTCAGGCACGAACTGCCACCACACAGGCGCAACAAACAGTCGCCACCTCCTCCCTGCGTACGTTACCGTCGTTTTTGGAAACGTACCCCCTCCTGCCGTTCAATTCTCATCTCGACATGCACTCCATTTTCCGTTTCGAACCGCTGGAAAACTTCCTCATCGGCATCTCCAAGCTAATCAAGACCTGCCTATATCTTAGGCTCGACTGCCCCATCCTATTCATTGCTCAAGCTTCCGCCGGCAACTGTCCGAAGCAGTTCAGAACCATCCGCACAGCTCTGCTTCGCGGAGTCAACACAGTTCTGGCTGCCATTCAAAGGGACTTCTACGTTCCCGGCCTACATGTCGACTTCTCCGCCTCCGATAAAGGCAGTTGCCTGAATGAACTCTACACAAGTGAAGGAGTCCGTGGCATGCTGGAGTCGAAACACTTCAACTTCGTTGACGTGGTCTTTCCAATTATCCCAGGAATCATAGACTGTTGCTGTGATGAATCTGACTCCGCGCCCCTTGCATTTATTACCGCTCAGTACTCAGAAATTCTAATTCTCCACTCCAGAAGGGAGTAGAGAGGCAGTGGAGCTTCGTCGAGGTTCACAACCTAGGGGATCGCGTCAATAAGTTTAAAGCCTCCATGCTCCACATCTTTGGGGACCACCGTCCGAACAGGTTTAATACGCTCAAGTTCCATCTCCTCACCCAAACTGCGGATGAGAACCGCAACTTTGGAGGGCTACAACATCTAGATACCGGTGCTTATGAACACGCTCACACTGGATTCAAGAGAGAATACCGCCGGACCTCCTAGCGAAAGGCAACAGGCACGGACTAAACCGTTCGCCGAATCCCGCACTCCGAAAACCTTGCTACCGTTCGTGCTCATGTCGGCTTTATCTCCCAATCGCGCCGACTCACCACCCCGCGCAGGAGCCTACACGACAGGCACGAGGTGCGTCTTGTCAGAGGAGGCTTCAGAATGTACCTCCGGGAACTCGCTCACCTAAGAACCCTCGCCATGCCGCTTCTGGGAAACGAAGAAGGCCGTCTCACCGCCGTGACACTCCGATTACTACGCTGAGGAGCTCCCGACATCTGCTTCGTTCGTCTCATCCTGGTTGGTGACCAGGGCACCACTGTGCTGCTGGACCTTGTCCGCGCCGAGCTTCTCCAGCAACATTCGGTCCACACATGTGACGCTCTCCCAATTACTATCGTCAAAAGCAGTTACGTCCTTGGCGGCTCCTGTCCTTCCGTCGACGACTATGATCCCGACATGAATGTCATTCGACTCGACCCAATACGGAAACATGTCATTCAGCGCGTTTATGCAAATTGCAGCTTCGGCCCGACGAAACAGCAGCGATTCAGCTTTGTTTTCCCGGTCGTTGACGACGAAGAACACACAGACACTGTATGGGTGGCCCAAAATCTGTCTCTCTTCCGTATGCAACACCATGAGTCACTGCAATCTACGGAGTATGCCTCAGTTCCGTTCATGGATTATATTGCACAGATCGACGTTGTTGATGACACTCTGCAGTGCGTTCGCTTGCGTTGGTCCACAAATAAGAATGCAAATTGCACAGAAAATCCGATCCCGCGCACAGAGACTCAGCGACGAGGGCGTCAATCTCTTGTTCTCCCTGGTTTGGACTGTGCAGGGCCTCTGATATCATTCGGACAGCCTCCGCGATGAGTGGGACAGGTCAGGTGGTGCGGTCAAATTTCGACATCCCCCGTTTGACCCCTCAGCTTCACTGGCTTTACCTTCGCTTCTACATACACTGGTTCTACAGAGACTTTCGTGCACGGCCAGACCTTCCTGAAACTTCCCCTCCAATGGACACGCCATTCTCTCTGCACCTGAATTAAACAGACAACAAAAGTACAATATGTTTAGTGAGCTACCAACATAGAAGTACCGTTTCCTTCCTTTTTTCTCTTCTGTGCGTCGATGGTTACTCGTCCTCTGCTCCAACAACAGAGCGCGGGTGAGAATCCAAAGTTGTCGTGCGAATCCGTGACAGGCCAGACGCGCCATTGCAAAGTTCGTACGGTCCCTCGCTTGAGTCTGCACGTGCAACGTAGCAATCGACAAGACCGCCAAGCATAGTGGAGATGTTGTCCAAAAACCGCATCTTCCGTACCGCCACATAAAATTTGTTCGCTCAGCCCACCTTCACCCCATTTGTGGCTACCCCAGGGGTGCCTCCTGACAAGTCCTCGCCATCGTCTTCACCGGACCGTTCCATCTCCTCAGTCATCGGCTCACACAACGGCACCTCAACAGTAAAACCATACTGAAACACCTCTTGCGGACCAAGGCGGTATAAAACGCTGCAAACGCTGCATAGTATCTGCGCGGTTGCCAAGGGCAGGTACTTTGAAAGCATCAGGCTGCAAGTGCGTTGGCGCTAGCCGTCACAGCCCTCATCATGCTGCGGGCAGGACACCACTATTGCCAGCCAGGCTTGCAGGCGTACGAGCTGCATGATAGGCCCGTACGTGGACGTACAATACTGTTGAGCATGGTACGCTCGGAACTCGTAACGGGTATGTCTCTTCAAAGAATTTCCAAACAGGACGTGACCCTCGTCAATATCACATAGCTCCCTCGATACAGAGTAATCACCGTACGCTAGATCCTCGACCTTGCTGAGTCGCCACCGTGAGGAGTCTGGAGTCCCGTGGTCCCACTCTGAACCCATCAGCTTCACCTGCGCTTGTAGTGCCTGAGATGCGCGCTCCATGTGCTCGCTGTCCGACACAAACATGGTCTTCCGCGACATCAAGAAGAAATACACAAGGTATTGGAACAGCGTGTCCCTACCGTTTCTCTTCTGCGTGCTCATCATGTCAGAGATTATCTGCCTCATCCTAGCAAATAGAGCATAGTCTGTTGTAACAGCCTCCTCGCACTCGCGGCGGGACTCGGCGTCCACAAACAAGGATGACCGGTTCTCGGTGCCAAGCCCTGCACCATTCTGACCAGAGCTGTAGCCCAAGCGTAGTATGAACACGTATAGTACTCCCTGCGATTGGCAAGAGCAATCGAGGGAATTGGTACGACACCCTTCGGGCCGTCCGCGGAAAGCTCCCCCGCCACGCGCGGCTCACTGCGACCCGCCCAGGTCCGGACGGGAACAGAACTTGTTGGGTCCAGCTAAGCAATTTCGTGGTGGCACCAGTGCAGCGTCGGCTTCCTGATGGTAATGGCAACATCAATGTACTTTGCCCCCACTTGTGTCATACGCTTGCTACTCTGACCACCTCCAGTTCCGGCACGCGGTGTGGCCTGCTGGGTGCCACCGGAAATCCAGCGAGCTACGCGTAAGCTGTCCCTCTCCTGCTTGAGACCCTTAAATTCGGCTTTTAGTCATAGGAACTCGGAAAGCGTTGCCTTAGTCGTCACCCACACCTTAAGAAGCTCTTGGTCGGCCTGCCGTAGCTTCTCCTTGTAGTCGTTCAATCTGGTCTTGGGACCAGCAATCTCTTGCTCTTGCGCCCTGACCTTCTTCATCTGCTCAGCAAGCATCGTTTGTAGCTCTTCCGTTAGCTCATGCGAGATTGATTGTGAACGAGCTACAGCGAAAGTCTCAACTCTTGTTCGGGACGGCATGGGCGCAGGTGGAGACAGAGAATATCTCACCCCCGATGCATCAGGAAATCGCAGCGCCCCACGATGAGTTTGACCTACTCCACGGGGGATGTTAGCCCGCACATGGGGGGCAATGCCGGGCATGCGGACGCGCGGAGCCGATGCCATTTTGGGCCGGACGGTGAAGCTGGCTGTGCTCGACCTGCAGTCAGATTGAATAGACGCACGACAAGGAGGCATCTGGTTGGCAGCACGCCCTAATGAAACTGCCAGTGTTGTAGTAGCACCCCGAGTCGCCAAAACAGTGGCACCATCGGCTTGTTTACCTTCTGCACCAAGCAGAGACGGCGCCGGTGTTGTCCGGGGCCGCACAACCCCCGTTAACCTGCCTACCGGGTGGCGCTGAGTTGCATTATCCTCGCGGTTCGGCGCAGTCACAGGAACAAGCGCAGCCGGGGCATCATCGTCCCCCTCGCGCTGCCCGTGGGTGCGCCTGCGAGATTGATGCATCGGAACAGCCCTTCTCGCCTTTCTGGCCGGCGGAGCCATCTATGTAGAGCTGCGCCACAGGCAAAACAGGACAGACTGAGACCCTGTGAGAAGAAGAAGTTCGAAAACTACGTCGCAATTGTTTAGAACTGAGCAGAACAAGTGCAAGCTAGCAGCTACCACTGGTAGTACGGGCCCCGTAAAATTTGCACACGCGGAGAGTGCCTGCCGACGTGTGAAGTATAATAAGCGTCAACTGCAGGACTGCAAGCAGGGTCTGAGTGCCTGCAAATAGGCATTCCAGATAGAAGCGAAAACTCAGACTAGGGGGTGTCACTAGTGACAGAGGCTGAGATCTGCACACGTGAGAATACATGGGCAGATGGCTGTTGTTTTTGGGATTGAATTTCGCACATCCATCTGTTCATGTCTTTTCACATGTGTAGATCTCCGCCCCTGCCAAAAGCGACACCCCCCTAGCGTAAACTTTCATTTCTTCTCAAACCTCCTTTTCCTGCTATAGGGGCCCCAAAATCGCCCACTTTTCTGGGCGACCTTTCTTACGGCTGAACCCAATTCTTTCTCAGCTGCTATAGTGTGGCCTACTCGCCCGGAACTGGCTTTCAAACTAGCAGTTAGTGTTTAAGTTTGTTTCTCTGCACGCTATTCTGGAAGATCCTATCACGTACTTAGAACCTAAACTCATCCCCGTAGTTTGTGAACAGCTCCTCGCTCTTCAGAATTACACTCGCCGCACGGATCGGAAATTTATTCAGTGAACGTAGAGCTCTCTGCGACAATGCCCCTCGATCCTTGTAAAATTCCACTTCTGTGTCTCGCGCTCTAGAATTATCTCTGTCTCCCTCCTCCTCATCCCCAGGCAAGTACCGGGCGTCATTCACAAACCCGGCCACAGAAAATGGGGCCGGTATAATTTATATCCTATGTCTTGGACCTTCACGGGTCTCCGTCCGCCCTTCCACGAGAAGAGCTACCCGGTTAAGACGTTCTTTGTCTACTCCAAAAAATCCACCGCTGTAGATGTTTGTTTTCTCCCGCGTCCGCTCACGCGAGCCCGTGGACAGGAGTTTCCCATAGAAGTAGAAGCTCGTCTCTCCTTTCTCGAAGACCCGGTCCGCAAACACCACGAGTCCCAGACCTTTGTACTTACCCGTGGACGGACGCACCACCATACGCCTCGCCATCGCTTCCACTGCCCATAATGTTAGAGGGTCTTGCGTGTCGGGCAGGGCGTGGTACTTCGCCGGCCAGTTGTCCACCGACGCCCGTGAGTAGCGCAGGGAGAGAATGGAATCCCCGGCGTAGTTCGCAATAAATGGGACTATGTAGTCCGGTAGACATTGATACCAGGGACACCCAGTAAGAGCATCGGCTGGGCTGTTCCCCCTCCGGGCAGACATATTCCGTTCCACGCGAGCCAAGCACCTTACGGAAAGCTCCACAGCCCGCGGAGAGCTACCAATATCGCACGCGGTACTCACAACGCGTTCGTAAAACGCCTTAACCAAGCTCGGTAGAGCTTGACTGACGCAGTCGTCGTCCTTGTTGCACCCAACGAAACGGCGAGATCTGGGAAGTCCCACGCGTGCTTTTGCAGTCGCGCAAGTACCACTGAGAATGTCCTCCACAAGGTCCCCCGGTGTGGAATACTGCAACACCAGCTCGCTCATTTGCTTGATGCTCTTCTGCCCAGATCGAAGCATCTTCGGGCGACTCCCGTCGTCAGCTCTTCTCAACATCTCTCCGGGCTCGAACCGCTGGATTCCATCCATACAGTCGGTCCAGGCTGCGTGCGAAGAATGCACATACTCGTTGCTTTGGTAGCATATCCTGGCGAACTGCATTTCAAGCGGCACATTCCTCCGCCAGAAGTGAACAGGCCGTTGCGTGACTGAGGCGTCGCCACATTCTTTCATACCCGGGATTTGCGTGTAGTAACCTCGACCTCCGATGTGGACCATCGACTAGTCCTCCACGTTAAACACGAAGTCTTTCTGCCGCCTCCCCCTCGGTGCACTGGCCCCGTCACTCGCCTCGTCGTACACATCTCGGCTGTACTGATTGAGGCGCGAGAGCCACATGTAGAATTGCAGACCACTACAGAAATTTTTTCCGTGGCCGGTTTAGCAAGCAGTGCGTCGAATGTTGAGATGGAGGTGTCCATGTCCATGTGGGGAAATGCATCATGGGCAGAGTCGTCCGCAGCCCGCTCGCTTCTGGTGTTGAATGAAGGGTCCGTCAACGGCAGCTGAGCTTTATCCTTCAGGCACTTACCCGACTCGTCAGCGTGATGATTGAGAAGGTCGTCGAAAGTGCAGCTCTGGACACGCCATTCCAACTTTATCACGCGACGCAACTTTGCGAGACGGTAGGTCAATGGATTCTCCTCGAAGAGCGACTCTTCCGACACCTCCTCCATCATAGGAGACGGGCCAATACGGTCGGATGGTCCTGATGCTTCACGAAGGGGATCGTTCGGCTCTGGCACTAATGGGCTGAGAGTGGATCGGAAAGCCTCACTACTTTGGCCCGTACGACGATGTGCCACCATATCCCGCACTTCGTTGTTGCTACCCTCCAATACCAACTCCATCTCCTCTTTCAGCGGGCGAGACAAAGAACGAGGAGGCTGCACGGATAGTCCCACACGGGGCCTGGTGCTCGACAGTGTCACCCGCCGACAATAACGCGGTCTTTTGTGTTCCAAATCGGCATCCGACAGCTCCGAGTCCACCCCGATACCCCCGGAACACGCACTATCATCTTCAGGCACGTCACATTGAAGCCCCAAGGCCTCCTGGGTATCCCAGCTCAAGGCGGCAAAGACCCTGGGCAAGTGGTCATCGCAAGACTCAAAGCGGTCCAGATACGGCCAGTTGCTGCTGTGCTTGACATCGTACAAAGTTTCGTTTCCATCGATGGCTTGCAAGGTCGACAGGAACAGACTGGCTACTGCCAACATTGCCGCATCCTCCTCAGCAGTTCGGCCCTGGGCTACCGTACTGCTCGTAATCTCCTCCACACTCGCTACCCCGTTCCCTTGCAGCGTGGTCTCCTTCATGATGGGTGCAAAGCCATCAGCGCGTGACTTCAGAGCCACAAAGTGCTGAGCGCGGGGACGAAACAAAAGGCATGGTCCGACGAACGCCTCGCACTCCGAAACTCCCGCTGCCTTCGCCAGGCTCTCCCACGCCCGATTCAGCAACTGCAAGGCAAACGCGAGACGATTTCCGGTTTGATTCATCTTCTTCAAAGAGAATACACGTTCGCTGCCGCGCCTCGAGTGCCATACATTGATCGCGTGGAAGAACGTCAGAACCTCGAAAGTTCTGGGGCGGCCAATAGAAAAGGCTCCTGGAAGAACTACTTCCCAAACCTTGCTGACCTTAGAGGGAATGAACTTGGTGCCAACAAGAAGGGACGCCCCATAGTTTTTCTACCGTAGGGCCACATCCGCGATCTGCCCAATCCTCTTATCTTTTCGGGTCAGCAACGCAATTGACAGCGCTGCGCTCACTATCTGCTTCATCTGCTCGCTGCACTGCTCGTGAGAGACCGGGTCGTCGCTGTCGATAGAAGTGCGGAAGTCGGTGCCAAAGTTGCGGTGGTTGCTCTTCACTGCAGCGATTTACTTGATCGCCATGGAGGCGTCATCGTCTGCTGCGGTGAAGAAGTGCAGGAAGGTCGACATGTGTAACTTCGTGAGGTCCTACTTCGCGTTCACCTCGGATGAGGAGAGAACAGGAATATCGGCGGGCAAGCACACGCCGGCTGTCCCGGGCCGGCTGAGTCCAGTTGGCGCCATGGTTACAGTGCGATGAGAAACAAAACAGGGAAGGAAGCCTAGGAATGATGGCGACGCAAGGAGAGGGGAGCCGAGTGTCGCACGTGAAGCAAGGAAAACCACGCGGATCAAAGTGCAGGGAGGAGAGACGAGGACGAAGCAAGGAAAGCAGTGGTAGCCACGTCGATAAATCGATATCAGGAGGGTGTAAGGTGTCGTCCTGTTGGAGGAGGTGTGTGCCATTTGTATTGCGGACAGGGACGGCAGCGGCCAGGAAAACGACATACTCCCACACGCTCACGTTTCTATTCCATAACAGCAGTTACGAACAGTGCTGCCCCCTTCACGAAACTTGGAAAAATAAGTAGATCATTTAGGGAGGGGGGGGTGTCACTAGTGACAGGGGCTAAGATCTACACATGTGAGAACACATGAGCCAATGGATGTTCGAAGTTAAATCTGAAAAACAACAACCATCTGCCCATGTATTTTCACGTGCGCAGAGCTCAACCACCGTCACTGGTGACAACCCACCGATCTTATAATTTACATTTTTCTCAAACGTGAAATGCAGCTATAATGGCGTACTCAGAATTGGTTCTTTCTGTGCGCGACGATAATTGCCGCCAACTGTGCCCGTTAAACCTTCCCTGCCCGTACTGTCCATACCCCTCCGGCGCTACCTCTTTCTACTCTCGGTCTTTCCGTTCTCTACGGTCAACCACGCACCCTCCCCTGCACGCGGATCCTTTCTCGTCTTCTCCGCCTTCACATTAAAAAATTCCTCCTCCTTCATCCCCATTTGTGATACGTTTTCGCAATTGGCGTACTTCCAAAACAACGGACGAACTTTCCATGAAGACCTCCACTCGCGAGTCGCTCACGTTGCCCACGAAGCCGCAGCTGTGGGTACCATCGGAGCCGGAACCGCAGCCAGCGGCCATAAGGGAGGAGTTCTGGGCAGAAGAGGGCGTGCAGCCTTCTCCATGGGAGTAGCCACCACGCAAACGCCAGCGCTGGGACGCCTCAGCCCAAGGGCGTCTTTCGTCCAACCGCTCTGCAGCACCAGAGAGTTCGGGCGGTGAGGACTCCGATGTGGTTGCTGTGGAGGTCGAGGAGCAGCCAGTGTCCTGTTCGACTTTCTCAAAGGCCGACTAAGAGTCCACCAAGGTCTACGCGTATATTGCGCAGGCCATACAGCCGCAGGACGTTCTTCGCGAAAGCCCGAACGCTACCATCGACGGCATCCCGGCTAGCATGGTTGAGCGTGGCTACAAGTACCACCTTGGCGTCATGTCAGTCAAAGTGCGACGGTGCGACAATCCCTCGCTACCGGATATCGCTGACAAGACCAACAAGGACGGCACTGTGTTGCGCGCAGGTGTGAGGTGTGCTACGGTGGACGGCCTTCATCGCCACCAAGCTTTCCTTCGCATGAGAGAGGGAACGGATGGCACGGCATGGACCCGCGGACGCCTCTGCGTGCCCGTTATCCGACTAAAGGGCGGACGGGACATAACGGACACGGAAATCTTTTCCGACGCGTCGCAGCAGAACACCTCCTTCGGACTGGTTCGCATCGACAACTCGTTCTTCCACTACCTCTAGAGTGTCATCCACTTTATGCAGGCTCTTGCCGTGGCAAATGACATGGACCTACTGGCATTGAGTCATACGGGATCTGTAAAAGCAATGACGAAGGCCATTCTGCTCCCGGCAACCGGCGTGTCTGCCTACCGCCGCTACGTACGCGTAGCTAAGATTTTTCTCCGAGACTCAGTCCTCGTGAAAGTGCTGCACGACCTAACCTTTGACAGCTCGACCTCTGAGAAGCTCGGCATCACTCAGCTTGAGGATCAGCATCTTTGTCCTGGGAGCCCTCAGGTCGTAGCTCTTTTCATGTCTTCCGCGTCGCGATTCATCGACAACGCGGACCGCGACGGAAAGTTTGATTCTGAAGCTTTCTACGCGGGCAGAAACCATACTCTGCAAGTCTGCCTAGACCTGTTTGAGAAGCATGGCCAGCGAAAGGGCCTGAGCTGTGACGACCGTCTGAAGACGGAGATTGCTCAATCGAGACTCCTCAGAATCTCCGTCAAAGTGATCTACCTGAACCAGATGCGCTTTTCCTTCAATAGAGATAGCAGCTCTGCAGAAGACCTGCAGAAGCGCAGCAAGGCGCTTGCTACGCACTTCACGAATAAGATAACTGAGCACCTTGCGTCCGGGCTCAGCAGGCGCGCCGCCCCGGCTCTCGTGACGAGCCCAGCCGATGTTCCTTCTACACGTCGCTCTGCCCAGCGTGCTTCCGCTTCCTACGCGACTGCAGTAGAGCCTGCAGTCCGTATGAGGAAGTCCCTAGGAGTGACGCCCCCGACAGAAATGCTTGCCACAGAGAAAACAACTGCACCTTCCTCACGGTCAACGCCTCGACTTGTGGAGATTATGCAGTCGGGGAAGTCTGGTGGAGTGAAAAGGGCAGTGGGGCAGTAGAGACGAGGGGTCGCTGGGGAGACCAAGGTGGCCGAGGAGAACACCGGCCAACGTGGAGGTGCCCCGCAGATATTCAACGACAAGGTCCCGAACCAGCTGCTGGTCGGCACTGCGGACAAGACCGTCGTGTTTGAAGAAACACGCGACACTTGGGAAAATCTGGCATACGTCGGCCCGCCAGATCTCGAAGAAAAGGAGTTGCGTGTGTGGATGACGAAAGACCCGCACCCCATGCTCTCGCCGCTTCCCATCCGCATACCCACTCAGAACCCTGCGCACTTGTACCTCTCCGTCAAGGATGTTGTAGCCATGCATCGGCTTCAGTTCTTGATGGGGAGTTGCGTGTACTTTACCAGGCTTGAGGGTATCGATATTGGTCCGCACATCTGGAAGCCCAACCAGCTTCAGTCACACTTCTGGAGGAACATACGAGACGGGGCTGACGATTATGGCAGAAGATGTGCCAACTTTCAGAGGCGACAAGGAGAGCTTCAGCATCTCGGCTACACGTGACTTGAGAGTTTCGCTGACTCCGGCGGCATTCCGCGTGGAAGCCTCGAGCCCCTGACGTTGACGCCCAGGTGCAAGCTTTCCACTGTTGAAAAGTTGTTTTCGTTCGTTGCGGGCACACTCAACCGTGAGAATGCACTCGGACAGGGGCCAAATGAGACCTGGTGGAACCGGATTCTCAATGATGGAGAAGACGAGGGAGACGCAGCAAACCGGGAGGTGGGAATCGCTCGCTACTCCAGCACACGGAGCCTGCTGATGGAAGCATGCAAATCGACGGGGAATTGGGTGTGGCCATCGCGAACGCGTGCGCAGCTGGACGTGTGTGTGGGTCAGCTTGCTGGCTTTGTTGGTCTGACGAAGGTATCTTGGATGAGACTGCTCATATCTAAGACGGGGGGTCGGTTTATGGTTACTGGGAAGGACTGCCCGCGGCAAGCGCGGCACAATGACTTTGACGAGTCATTGAAAGCGGAGACGCTGGGCTTTTTCGCAATTGTCCGCGAGGCAACGGGCTTCCCGATGTGGGCGCGTGACTATTCACACGTGTTTGCAAACGGGGAGGAGAGCGAGCAGGTGCCAGCGGCAGGGCTGTTCAAGATGAAGAACATCATTGTGCCGCCCAACTCTGTGTTTTTCCGGCATGGGCATCTCACGCACGCCGGGGCTGGGTATGAGGACCGCATTGCGGATGAGTTGACAGTATGTTACCATGTGTGCTTTACGCTGGAAGGGAAAGGTGTGCCGGACGAGGTGTTCAACGCACTACGAGGGCTACCGCAGTTCCCGCCCGGTGAGATGGCCTCTGTTAGTCGTAGGAGTAATGAAAGAGGTGAGGAGTCGGACAGTCGGGAAGACGCGGATGTAGTTCGGTTTGCAGACTCGGACGCGGACAGGAGGAGGAGGTCAGACGAGGTAAGCCCTAGAGAGGATGGCTTGGACTGCGATGACCCTGAGGAGTTGATTGTCGTTCTGACAAATAGTGAGGAAGATGAGATAGCTACACGAAGAAATGGCTGAATAGCGTGAGGTGAAACGAACTTAAACGCTACGTACCAGTTCGATAACCGGCTCCAGCGAGCGGGCCACACTATGGCCGACGAGAAAGACTTGGGCTCAGCCGCAAGAAAGGCCGTCTAGAAAAGTGGTCGATTTTGGGGCCGCTCCAGCAGGAAAAAGAGGTTTGAGAAGTAATGAAAATTCAGACCAGGGGGGTGTCACTAGTGACACGGGCTGGGATCTACACTTGTGAAAACACATGAGCAGATAGATGTGCGAAATTTAATCTGAAAAATAGCATCCATCTACCCGTGTGTTTTCACATGGGCAGATTTGAACCCCTGTCACTGGTGACACCCCACCGAGCTTAAAACTTAATCACTTTTCAACGCGACGTATTACACGTTTACAACCTCTTCCTGACGCGGACTCGAGGTTCAGTTTGTTTCTACGCTTCATGTGATAAATGTAAGACTTGTTCATCACGAGAAGTCTGTGCCTCCCATTCTGGACGCGTCAACTGTAGCACAGCTACGGAAAGGGTGAAGTGAAGTGTTGGCGTATGTACTTCCTACGTACTTCTAAGTGTAGGTGACCGTATAGCGTAGGAACAGAGTTGTTTCGTATGAAAGGGTGCAAACTCGACTGCAGTCCGCAGCTTTGTGCTGCAGGTGGCAACACTTCGGCGCAAACCACGCGGTGCCAGATGTATGATTTCGTGCGAGCGTCTTGAACCAGTGACGGGTCGATGCCTAAATCAGGCTCCACTACACAAACGCAATGCGAAGGACAGAACCACTACGTTTGAGCCCCGCGATACCGTTGAACGTCTTATGTTCAGCACGTACTAAACTGACGCCGTCCAGCAGCACTCGTCCAATGTGCCACGCCTTACGCGGATTACACGTTAGCCCTTGTTTGCGTCGCAACGTATTTACAATACTGTCCGAAAAATGAGCACAGAGTTGTACGCATCATTTCGTGTCAAATAACGTCGGCAGTATTCTGGGTGAGGCAGTGCAGCCATACATCACCCAGCATAATGCTCAGTTTCCTTGAGCCACAAATGGCGCATATTGTGCGTAGCAGTCTCAAGCGCAGTGGTGCGAAATCCGTTGAAAGGCAATTTAGAGTATGGAGGGTCCAAAGTGAGCCAATCCACGTGAGGCAGGCTATAGGTCATCATGTGACATTGGGGTACGTAAGGTGAGATCCGGAACTGCAGTGTACTGCACAATTCGCAGTACGAGCTGGATTTCTTACTAGGAAATGAACTGCGGGTAGTGGATGCGGGCGTTTACTGGACGGGGCAGTTCAAAATATTTATATTATGGAAGTCGGCGTTCATTCCGAAAAATCCGTTCTACACGAACTCCACGTTTTTGAATGCCACAGAGGTCAACAGTCCATGACATTCCAAAGTGTGCAGTACGGCTGGAAGGTTTACTGCACAACTGCACCCGGTAGCCATGCGCATGCATTTCCGTAAACACAGACGTAGCGTCCAGATGTCGGGAGGGAAGCTGTGCGGCGGTTCGAGACCGAAAATGTAGTGCATGTCAAGACGAGGATTCGACGGAAGGAGGGGGCATGTTTCCAGAAAGGATGGCAACCTCCGCAGGGAGAAGGTGCCGAGTGTTGGTTACGCCTGTGCACTGGCAGCTCGTGCCTGAGACGGCTTGCCCACCAAGGCATGAGCAGCGGCGTCGGCTTCAAGGTCGGCTAATTTTCTGCAGAGATGGATGGTGGACTGCGTGGTTCGTGGCGGGAATGAGGAGGACGAAGTGGGGAGATTTGAAGGTATTTCGCAACGGTGGCAGCGTTCGCTGGTTCTTGTGCCCGATCGATTATCGATGATGTCCTTCGCCCTAGGTATGTCGAAACAGTAGCTGGTGAGGACTGGATGAAGTTTCTAAAGACGATGATAGGCATCTGAGCATGTGAAGCCTCTGAGGGATTTTTCATGCTGAGGCGATAGCAGAGAGTGAAGGCCGGATTGTGATATGGAAGTTCTGGTGTCTGGTGCGTGAGTAGTCGAAGAAGGTGGAAGGACGTCAAAGTCTCTGTCGTCCACGGTGGGGAAGAGTTGGACAGGAAGATAGCCAACGACGATTTGCCAAGACATTATGTAGCGTCGACGGAATGCGGCAGTGAAGTTGAGGAGAGTGAGACGCACGGAATAGGCAACGAGTGCGCTGTTCTTAATTGCAGTGGCGGATTTACCCGTATAGATCTGTATGCAAACTACGAACGAGTGGGTCCCTGACGTCGTGGTGTCCCAGACGACAGACTCGAGCTCGCTACCTATAACATTTTCCTTGAGGTCTTGAAAAACTCGTCAATGCGCGTCAGTCTCCAGGGTATGCGCGAAGGGATGCGTGTCACTCTGCGGGCGATCGCCACAAGGGCTGAACTAGCAAGACTCTCTGCTAGCTTGCGTTACTTTCTTTCGCAGGATCTCGACAGGGTCTTGGAAGTAGGTAGTTCCGGAGGACGTACAGCTGTGGTCCAACACACGATTTGCGGAGAAGCCCGGATGGTGATGCTTCCTCTCGACAACAGCGAGTGGGATGGAGGGATACTCTTGTGAGGACTGAATGTGGTCTCCAAAGCTCGCTGGAGAGAAGTTGGGATCCTTCTGGATAGAGATGGTCTCGTCTACAGTGCGCGGCCCGGCAGTCCTCTCTACTTCGGCAAGAGAAACTACCATAGATTGTATGAGGAGGTCGGTCTTACCCGTGGTCGGGTGGGCATCATGGTGACACAGGAATAGGGGCAAGGGAAGCAGAGCCGCCGGAATCTCCTCAGAAAGGAAGTTGTCATAGCAGTAGAAAGGAGGTTCAGGGGCGAGTGAACCTTGCACAGAAGTACGGCTGAACTCGACCGATCGGTCTAGTCGGAAGTGACACCGTTGCTCGTGTTTGGAAGATGAGTACGCGTGTGGAGACGAGTAGAGGCAGTACCGGAATTTGCAGGGCATATTGATGGCAGGCAAAGACAGCTGCAAGGAGAAGGGCTAGCAGGAGAAGTGGGAGAACGGCGAGGTAGGACATTTTCCACGCGTGGAGCTGTCTCCTTGTGTTCAGTAAGCACAAGATGGTAGGTCCCGTCGCGAGCATTCCCGCGTTGACGAAAGCTAATACAGGTCTCTTGCACCCGAGAATGGTCAAGGTGGAAAATGGGTCCTGACGTCCGACACACACACACGCTATTGGCTGTGTCGACAAGAGAGCATCATACATTCGCTGATGGCTACCACAACGAGAGGTGCGAATCGAAAAGCAGTGAGACTGCAATACCCATGATTGAGAGATGTTCAGAATCTCGTACGGTCTAGGGTAATTTCAAGGCACGGCAGCGAATCTGTGGAACGCAAGAACCCGCCACAGGCCCTATTTAAACCACAGGGATGCGGGCCGCCACCTCTTCGAGTCTGCAAAGGTACCCTACCGTCAACAGAAATTTCTGAGGGACGGTTTTTCATCGTGATGGGACGGCGTGCGCAGGTAAGCAGTACGTATTCCGAACGCTACCCAGACGGGCATGAAGTGATTGGGCAGAATGGGAGGCGTCGTTGAAGAGTGGCGAGACGAGTGGTGTGCGATGCGATGCGGGTAGTGCGGGCTGTTGGAGGTGGAGAGGGTGAGGGATTGCGGGTGGTGGTCGAGTGTGGTGTACAAACTGAAAGGGATGGTGGGCGGGATGGGAGGCGTCGTCGAAGAGTGGCGAGACGTGTGGTGTGCTTTGCGATGTGGGAAGTGCGGGCTATTTGATGTGCAGTGCGATGGAACGGGTGGAGTGCGGGTTGTTGGAGGTGGAGAGGGTGAGGGAGTACGGGTAGTGGTGGAGTGTGGTGTACAAAGTGGAAGAGAAGGTGGGCGGGATGGGTTGCGTCGTTGAAGAGTGCCGAGATGTGTGGTATGCGATGCGATGCGGGGAGTCCGGTCTGTCGGAAGTGGAGAGGGTGACGGAGTGATCGTGGTTGAGTGCGGTGTACGAAGTGGAAGGTATGGTGGGCGGAATGGGAGGCATCGTTGAGGACTGGCGGAACGTGTGGTGTGCGATGCAATGCAGAGAATGAGGGTCATAGGAGATGGAGAGGGCGAGGGAGTAGGGGTGATGGTGGGGCATGATGGTGAATACGTAGGTCCGCCCAAATACCATCGGAGGGCTACTCATGTAGCAGGACGGAAATGTAGTAGAACGAGACCGGACGTCCATCGCGGGCAGTAAACATTCGGTTTAGTTTCATTAGAAGCAGTTGCTGTGCATAAAAACTAGGAATGGACTTCCACACGTCGCAGTACGCTGCGCAGTATAACTGCATCCTGGACTTCCGCAGTCCGTAGTATATCGGCTCTTATCAGTAGACCAGGTACTTAGAAAAGTGCAGTTCGAAGTCTAGTATTACTAGACCTGGACGTCCACTTGGCGGAAGTACGAGTCTAATAATACTGGACCCGGATGTCCACTTGGTGGAAGTCCGAGTCTATTAATACTGGACCCGGACGCCCACTTGGTGCAAGTACGAGTCTAGTAATATTTGACTCGGGCACCCACATGGCGGAAGTCCAGGTGTAGTATTAGTAAACCTGAAACTGCAAAATGTGTAGTAAACAACGGGTATTTGTAGCCCTCGTACTGCACTCAGCGGACGTCCGCATCCATTTCCGGAAGCACAGAGGCGAGTGTAGTATCACAAGACCTAGCCGTCCACCTCGCGGAAATCTAGGTCTGTCATTATTCGACCTGGAACTGTAACATGTCTAGAAACCCATGGGTGTCCCTATACCTCGTACTGCCCCTGGTGAACATCCACATCCATTTCCACAAACACAGACAGGGTAGCGCAGCATGTCTCCCAACCCCTACTTAGCCATACTTCAAACAGCGTATCCAAAGGAACCGTTTTTTAACAACAGTACAGAGATACCTGTCGGCCACGTGTTGAAACCATACAGGCACTTGGTTTGCTGCGGTGGTACTGCCACCCGCGTATGTTCGATCATTTATGCATTTTAGGGAACGAACCTGAAACGGCTTGTGTCTCGACGGTACGACCAAGCCTAATCTTACTTTGATCCGCACTTGACTGGAGGCAGAAGCCCCTCCTTCTGCGAAGAGAGGCAGATCTTCCAATTAAATAAGGATCATACGTTATGCGTAAAGATGAACAGGTACCTGACTAGCTCCTCAATTCTTGTGAGGAATTTCGTTCACGAAATCGAACGGTATGGAGAGAATCAAAAATCTGGGACTCCGGAGACCCGTGCTCAGTCTGCACGGCGGCTACTAGTACATCCCGCATATTCGAGTGCACCACATCTGTCGAAACGATCACACAATCATATGTTGATATCGACGCGAGTGAATTCCTCCCTACACTCGTGGCAGTTACTCAGTTTTTCTGTGAAGGCGTTGGAAAAAGGGTCCACAGCTACCAGAAAACACGAGAGGCACCAAATCAGGTGGTTGAAGAAACCGGGTACATGCCCGGCCTAGTGGTGAGAAAATATCCTCTATTCTGAAGAAAAGTGCTCAATGTCAATGCTTCTTATGGGCCAATTTACAAGTGATATAACCTTTGCCAAAACAAACGATTGTTTCGTCAATTGTATTCTGGAATATGAAGTATCAAGGTTTGTGCTGCATTTTTTTTGATGTGGAAAGGAGTTTAGATGCCCTTGAAGGAAATCAGGATCGCGGCAGGTACCTACGTAGGGACTCTACCAGGTTGCCTTCTTCCGCTCGTCTGTGAACTCATACCCACCACCTGGACAGTTTTGCTCGATGGCTGACCGTGATACCGTGTCTTTCAAGTCACAAAACGGCTTGTGGGCGAAGGTATCACTGTACTAAAATGGCCGATGCACTCTCTCATTCCGAATCCGGCCGAGGACCCCTATATATTTACGATCAGGCATGTCTGTAACAGAGAGCCCCAGTCTGATTGGGTAGAGTCGCTTAGTGACTATATCTATGACTATTGGACTTCATTTGCCTACGACACGCCCCTTCATATCAGCGTCTCAATGCAAAAGCACTACACGAAGATTCTGCCGTACGAAGGAAAGGAATATGTCTACTGTGTGTGCAATCGCCAACCCGTGGGTGGAATTGGCATATTTCGAAGCAAATTGCTACTATACTTCTTAACGGCGTATTTTCATTATTCTTATTGTTACACACGACCTGTTTACATCATGCAATGTTGGTTGTCGTGATTCGTTGTATCATCCCTTGCCGCTGATGATTCTGTTGCTACTTTGTCGAAACTCAGTGGTCTACGGCTGTAGGTACACAAAACATATATGGCTCATACTTTTTACCACCACTGTACTTCAAGTCTACCACTGTATTTTCAGCCCACCACTGCAATGCTCTCGAGTGTATCAGTGGGCGTATAGAAATACTGTAAGTTTGGTTACAAAAAAATTCTAAGAAAAGAATGGTCTTGTTAAACTGAGGCCTTCACCACTTCGCAGCGGATTGTTTGATACGGTGCTTGGGATGAGGCTGTCGCCGAACTGGTAGTCCTGGGACCTGTCAGGAAGCGAGTAGGAGATTGACGCTTGGAGACACCGCATGCATGCAACTGGGCCAGAGAAGGAAGCACACGTACTCCGTGAAGACATGACAATCCAATGGGAGCTTGCGCTCAATCCGTAACTTTGGTTTGGCCTTGAGTGTTTGAGATTAGAACGTCCCCGACGCACTAACTGTATTGTCTCAGCTGCATCGTGGGGTGATCGAAGGTCAGACTGCGAAGAAATGGGACGTATAATTCAGTCAGGCCTGAGCCTGCATGTAAAACGCAAACCCACTTTCTTCATAAACATTACAAGTGGTATTGCAATAACAGACAGTTCGGTTGGTGTGTCGGGGAGCTATTGGTGGTACTGTCGAGCTCACCATATCAATGCTGACCACATATTTCGCTTCTTCTCTTTACTTCTCAATCGTCCTGTTTTTTACAGTGTTTTCTGTGTGACCGGATGAATAGGATGGGCTCTACTGGATGGTCAGTTGGTATCTACACAGCATCTTAAAGATAAATGAGTAGTACGAGGAAGTCAGAAGACTTTTCTGCAAGGGAGAGGAGTTCTGCAGAAGTCTTCAAACTGTGAGAGGAAGACGTGATTGTGAGTGCGGTTAAGAATAGGTGAGAGATGGTAGAACGCTTGTCATTCATCCGACACATTATACGCAGTAGCTAGCTGCGAAATTAAGTCTGCCCCCATTACAACCGTAGATCCGAAGCTGGGCATGAGTTCGATGTAGTAGGGTTGCTGTTGCCAGCATAATCTCTCAATTTAGAACAGCCAGGGTTGCCGGACTGAGCATTTTATGGTTCCCGAAGCATCTCATGTCTCGTATTGACGAGCCCGGAGGTCGACGGTCATCGGGAAGCTGGAAGCGACCACTTGAGTATTGGTGTCTTCTCATTCAATTCAAGGGTTGTTGAAGTGGCTTGCGAGGGTGTGTATGCCGAAGTCAAGTTCGCTCCGTTCTGCTCTATGCGAATGGGTATTTGCTTCTAGTCCGTCGGAGCATTGGTCCGTGAGTATCTGGGGACTTTTGAGAACTGCCTGGATTGCTGGCTACTGGATGAGGGGTGATCTACAAGAGATTGGCTCGATTGTGACGACTGTTGTACTCTATCTAGGACTGGTCTCCAAGGGATTGGGAGAATATGGAAACCTGCTGTGCTACTGTAATTGGCTGTGAAAGAGAGTGGGTTCAGGTGTAGGTTGCGAGAGTGGATCTAAAAAGGTCTTAAATCGTACACTGCGGCGTTTATTCGCTATGTTCCGAAAAATCGTTCCGAAAAAGTTATACACAAGTCTCAAAGGAGTTGATTTCGCTGTCCATTTGTTCGTGCGTCAACTACAGATCGGACTGAGGTTCCGCAACGAAACTCGAAAGTTCTTGGTGCAATATACTGGTTTAGCGATTCAAGGCCGCAAATAATCTCTGATCACTGCAGGTGGGACACATGCTGAAATTTGAGCGTTGAACAGGCACGCAGTCGGCATTTTATGAGGAGTTTATGCATACAGTCTACAAATGCTTGGGAATATACGTAAACTGTTCTTTGCATCACGGCTTTGGTCATGGTGAGCAAAATTGCATAAACGCTAGAGGGGTTTGAAGACTCAAGAGCTTAGCATGAGGAAAGTTAAGGTAGCGGTCCGTCTCTGGTATTACATTTTATCAAGGAAATAGCTCTTATTCCCTGTTTCCAATCTGAAGTGGCTGTGCTCGCTGTGTACAGCAGGTTACTCTCCATTCTTTCTCGAACAAACAATGTCGGGCCATTATATCCGCGGCTTTGTATCCATTCATCTCTCGCCACAGTCATGATGGGCCCCTCATTCTCTTCCATCCACGCCGCCGTAGCGTCATCAAGACCCAAAATGCAAAAACCACAAGCTCCATCTCCTCTTTTCCTTCACACTCGACCTCAAACCTCCCCCCCTTCTCCACCTGCTCCCTGAAAATCGCCACCTTTTCCTCGTTCCCAACTAGATTATATACCCCCTTCCCAGCTTTTTTCATCTTATAAACCTTTCCCCGCGCCTCAAACATTACAGCGGTAGAGTACCATTTCGGCTTGAATGCGACGATTGTCGGATCCGTCCAACCAAACGACCCAGGACGTAGCTCCCATTCTCTCGAATTCTTCGAGTGCGCAACGACGTAGGAACGTGAAGGGTGCAGCAGCTTGACTAACCCTTGCGTGTCGTGCGGTTGGAACTCAGTGCGGGCGACTGGGTGAGAGAAGGCGTCGCGGAATGTGACATGGTGTGGGTGACGCCTGTGGGGGTGCGTTTTGAAATACAGCTTAGACATAGTGAATTGAAAAAGGATACGGTGAGGCTGGTGTAAGTATCGTAGAAGCGAGGGATTTTGGTGAACAGAGGAGTGTGTTTTGAGTGCAAATGGGTTTGAATCCGATTCGAGCAGAGCAGGAAGAGAGTTTATATGATGTTTCTTTGGAGGATAAGAAAATAAGAGCTGGGGAGAAAGGAGAGACGACGAGGAAAATGGGAATTGGTCTGTTTGTTTGTAGCCTGGTGGGACTCAGAACGTCGTTTCTGAATAGCCAAGATTGTGCGAATAGGATTTTTCGGTGTGGGTGTACAAAACCGACGAGGCCCATGAATATGTCGGGGTGTGTCATTCATCGAAGTTGTACCAGTGGAAGAGTGGAATAGGCCGATATTGTGTGCCTGTCGCTGTTGATGGATTTGTAGAAGCGCTGCGTAACAAAGATCTGTAAACCTCTGCTCAAATTCAAGCACGACATCTGAAAATTCAATTCGAAAAGATAGTAAGTGAAGGGCTGGTCTTTCTAGATCTTCCGGGTGGTAATGGAACTAAGGTGACGTTTTGGGAGAGTTGGGTCAAATATGGAAAAAAACACTTGCGGGATCTTTCAATATTCCAGTATTACAGAAAACTAATGAAGGATTACCAACGACGTGCGTAGTTATGTTTGTCATCACTGGAACAAACAGCATTTGACAGATCGCGACGTGGGGAAGACATGATGTCACCACGATGGTTGACATCTACGATGCAATTACTTCATGTGAGACTGTCGGACACCCACATTCGCCACCCTATTCGGCTCGTCCGAAAAACCAAAGATTCGAAATCTTTTGGTATGCTGAGTGGGCACCCTCAATTGTGCAGTACTTTGACGCGGTTCTCGTCAATAAAAGTCTTTATCTTGCCGTCGCTCCAGATTTAGAGAACGTTACATGAACGTTCAAGCTATAGGGTGATATTGGGGCAAAGTAGAGTCTATCTGAACGACCTGTTTCTTCTCCCGGATTTGTTTCGCATCCATTTGAAAAGTATCCCGTGAGCAGTCACGTTCACTCTGTGCAAGTGCTCGAGTGTGTGGAGCACTATTCGATTCTCAGGACTTGCTCATCAGACGATCACACTTGATCTCGTATCTTAACACGTTCCTGACAAACGACCATATTCTGTTTATTTGAGACTATTTGGTAGACATCTATAATTAGGTTGCCTGCCAGCATGGCTATGCAGCGAAAACCATTATGCATTTTCGCAGTTCCACACGTTTTGACCAGAAAATAGCTGGAACGATTACTAGATGCGCTTCTGTACAAGCAGAAGGTATCCCGAGAAAGGCCAAGTCTCTATCCACTCCATATAATTCTTCCCTGCTGTTGATCGCCAGTTGATATACAAAAGCGGAGACAAATTTTCATAACTTCGGAAAAATAGACAACAGATGTCTAACTCACCCGGAAGGTCACCTTCATTTTGCCACTCGTCGCTTACCCTCTCACAGGACCTCCCCTCCTGCTGGTCGCTTGTAAGCAATCAACTTTCTCACATTGTGCATTCAGCCTCGTTTCGACCAACCAACGCCCTGCACGTGCCAAAATGGCAGCTGAGTGATGCACTGTGATGAGGAGAGCTGCTTGAAAAGCAGGGGACCAATGCTGTATAATGTTGTCTAAATCTGCCGTGAATAAAGCATAATATCCTCGCAGCATAAAATAACAAAAAACCTTTTTGGTCTGAATTGATGGACTGTTTTCACATGATGTTCCTGACACAGCAATTAGCTGATTTTCTTGTCCTTATTGCGTAAGACACTGTCCCCAGTCAAAATTAATGTCAAGGCCTGTAGGAGGTTCCACCGCAACAATGACTGCAGAAGCAAATCTGGCAATGAACAGATCTAGCTAGCTCGTCAAGTATGTACCTCAGTAGACATATTTGTTCTGTCGCTCACCAAAACTCCCTCATGCTTTGCACTTTTGTAATCGTGGCCACCAGTTTACATCAGAAAAAACTAGCCCTCCTTCGTGCACACTGTGCAAAATTTCCTGACCCAACATCACGATCTAGGGGAAGTAGGAAGTAGCGAACCGGGAAAGCGACTGTACCGAGAAATTAGCTGTGCGAATGGCACCATGCGGACGAGGATAGAACGGGAAATGCTGCGTGCACTGAGTAGATTCCAATATTCGTCAACCTCTTAATGCCTATTGGACATTGGGTTTTGCCTCGTATGAGGTCAAGCTTGGCCTCATATGAGGCCAACTGACCATCGAGAAAATATGCAAATTGTATAATGCGTATGATGAATATGCTAGTTGTGGTACGTGTAATTTACAACACCCCCCTCCATGATATCAAAACGAAGGATAGCATACTCTGTAGCACTCGGACTCACACTGCGCAAAAAAGTCTGCTGAGTTTTTCTACAGCTCCACTCTGTCCAGGTAGAGTACTCAAAGGGCTGCAAGTAGGTGCTGAGAACGGCGAAAGTGGACGCTTCCTTGGTCCTTTCATATCACCGCGAACTTTAACCTCATATGAGCCAATTTGGACTCATAAGAGATCAAATAGAGATATTGCGTTCCAATTTGGAATATTTCCAGATGATCTTGTGATCGGAATGATACCATTGGCACAATTGCTCAAGCTGTGTCTTGCGTTGTCTGCGTAACGTATTCAATCGTGTTGAAGATGGCGATCGCGGAAAACGAACCAGTCCAACTGATTCCTGCGCAATATTGCTACCAATTCCATACCACGACCTACAAGAATGCGAAATTAGTATCGCAGGAGTACACGACGCCTCCAGTAGTGAATATAATCCAGGATATAAACTTCCTCTGACAGCTTTTTTGAAATACTTGTCAATACTGCACCAACTTTTTCCAATTGTCTTTCTCGCCCTACAACCGTATCACGTAAACACTGCAATTCGTATCTACGGACATGCCTGCAGAGGAGTGGGGCAAGTTGTTCCTGTGACATGTGCTGTCAGATTAAGATTCTGTCGAGAGATAATATCTACGACCAAACTGAAGATGAAAACGACAGAATGCTTCCTGCAGTATGCTGGGTAGAATGATGGAACGCTTTTCAACTACAATGTTTTTTACAATCTCGCAATCTCATGCACCTTCAAGCCAAGCTGTTCCCTAAGATCAATATCTAGCAACGTTCGCCAATGCCGGACAGTGATCAAAAATTGTTACTACTGTATATCGACGAAAATCACAGAAGAGTTGTTCTTTACATGCTGCTTTGAGTAGCAAAGCACCTTGACGAACGAGCGAATCTCAAGATGCGAGAGCGTGATATGGCGAACAGTTCGCAGCCTAAACGCCACTAAAGCGAATGAATCTGAGACAATATCCAGAAATTATCATTTTCGAGTGTGGTTCTAGACCCGTTACGGCACATGCACTGGTCTGCTGGACGAGTGGAAGGACATTATAGGCAGCAAAATGTGCGGAAGAGATCACCGTACTAAATTGAGTTGAAAAAGAATACCAAGAAAGGTTCAAACAAATGGAAACAGTAAATACATTTGGAATCGCATTTTTGTTCTTCAACAGCACCTTACACAAATAGGTATAGTCTATCTCCCAGGTTATGTCCCCGATCTGGGATCGTTAGAAATTAGAAACGCATCTCAAACTATACGTACTGCCTGATCACTGATATGCTTGTTAAAAAAAAAGCATACAGGTATGCTTTGTTTAGGGGTTCTTCAAATTTGAAATGGAATCGTCCTCCTGCAGAAGGAAATGAACAGTGCCGAACTGAATTATTTCCGAGGTTATTCTAGAACCGCTGGCCAACTACAACAGAAGAGGGAAAAATTGCTGATGTAATTATACAGTACTAGATGTTAAAATGACAGTATCCTCTTTACAGCACAGTCATCTCGTGCGACTAATCACTTTGTCTTGTGCGGATGAAACCTCGACTACACGTGGAACACGGGGGCGTCAAGAAAAATTCGTCACAACACGACGCGCACGATACTGGATATGAAGCAAAACTAACTGCAAATCGGTGTCATACAGTACGCTCATTTCCAAATGTTGTGATCCAAATTAAAAAACCTGAGTTGAGACGCCGATCTACCGATCAGGAAATTATTTTGCACAATGAACTCTATTTTTGGAATATGGACCCTTGTGCGGGGTTCAAGAATGGACTAAATATTCTGAGGTGACTGCAATAGGGATAGGCGCACTCGGGATACGGATTAGGGATTAGCAGACATTCTTGAACGGATTAGAGCCTCATGTGTATTTGACATTTGGCCTCGTATGAGGTCAAATTTCGCGGAGATATTAACGGGTCAAGGAGGCGTTCACTTTCGCTGTTCATTATATCCACCTAGGATTTTTGAGGACTCTCTTCTCGCAGAATGCAGCTGTTGAAAAACTCCGCAAACTTTTCGCTCAATCAGATGTTTAGTACAACGGAGTATGGTACCATTTCTTTTGGCACCATAGAAGGAGGTGAGGTAAATTACACTTACAACAACTATCATATTTATCATACGAACTATACAATTTGCATGTTTCCTCGATGGTCAGGTAGCCCCATATGAGACCAGAACTGACATCATGTGAGGCAACACTCAATGTCAGATAGACAATAATATTTATTGGACATTTGACCTCATATGAGGCTAACTTTCAAGTCGAAATGCAAAATTATTAGGAATTTTTGTTTACTTCTTTTTTTGGCCCAAACGACACCCCGTAGTGTTGACAGTTCATATAGACTAGAACTGTCCGGCCTCACCGACAGCAGGAGCGAGAATTCCACCGAATACCCTGAAGAGTCCTCAATTGTCAAAAAGCATGGATCCCACCTCCAACCCCCATCGCATCGTTGAATCGCGAGCTCGCTGTCGCGCTCGAGTTGCAATCGCAGCCTCCATGTGTCCGCGGAGATATGATGCCAACTGGGAGGTCAGAAATGTATCCACAACCTTCAGAGATGTCAAGAAGCGTAAGATCAACTGCAGAAATGTCACCGATGTTAATATCAGCTCAAAGCTTGCTGATGGTGCCAAGGCCATGTCATTGCGACTGATAAATACAAACCGAGGAGAGAGTCTAAAGAATGCCGCTGAAACTGGAACCCAAACTGCTCCTCAGAGCTGTGAGCAATTGGGAAATCAGTCAGGCCGTTAAGAATCGTATGTTGACATCGACCTCGTCACACCCATGGATGGAGGGAGTCACGATGCAGCACGGAGCATTGGCAGAGATGCCTCCGGCCCAGTCGGTGAGGCGAATAGTACAGTGTGGACTCGTGACGAAGTCATACTGGAAATAGGTGTCTTTATTCGCACGAAGCCTTGGAAGGTCATTACTCCAGTCGAACATATTGTATCGAAGAGCTCTTACCCTGTATCAATGACCTCATTCTGCTACTTCCCATGGATGTAAGCAGAGGGTCGTCTGAGTTGCCTAGTTGTGTGGAAAAATAGGGAACTGGAAAGAAATGTTTCCGATAAGACAAGTAAAGGTGAAAGTTTACATTTTTTCGGGATTCTGGCTCTGATGAAAAGGTGACAACTCAGCAATCATCGCACAATGGGGGGCATCATCACGAGCAGGAAGCACTTGCCATCTACACGTCTTGGTGGCATAATGCCTCGGAACTGTTTCGAGCAGTTCCACACCCGCATCGCATTTACCGCAGCTGGAAGCAGCGATAGGACTTAAGATCCGAGACGGAAACTGGTCAAAGGTTTTAGTAATGCAGTTCATGATCATTGGGCCACAAAGTCAAACTGTCTTACCGCATAAGTGCCGATGAGAGTATATGAAGGCGGTACGGACTGGGATAAAGCTGTATGTCTGTTGGCATTCCACACTATGTCTAACTCGATTGCAAGCCGCAAAGCGGGTGTGGAATCGATTCAGGTTACTGCGATATCAGTGTCATAATGATTCGTGTCGAGCTGACCTTCTCAGCGAATGAGAACGTCCACCAACATTTGGAGAGCAGCGATAGCCATTGGATATCCATACTTCTCAGACTTGTCGAACCGTGGTTCCACACGGACAGAGTCGTCTGTGCGAACTTGTACTTTGCAACAGTTGAGTCTGATAAAATGCTTCTCGACAATGGTCTGAAGTTTACTAGTGTAGTCAAGACAGGCGGAAAGGGAGACAGGTTTGACTACCGTCCAAGGCTGAAAATAGCTGATAACAGTTCCCATCTCACTTCGGTCACGAATGAGCCCGACCTCATGGCCGTCATGTAGAGTGATCGGGATGGGCGCTGTTTTACATGCTCTGCTGGGACAACCTCGGCTAGCGACAATATGTACCGTGAGAGGTGGAGGTCCTGTGACGGAAACCCTTACTTAGAAACCACTGGGATTACCATTCCAAAAGCACATGAGAACTACTATAGAACAGGCTCCAAGGCTAACAAGCACAACCGCTGTCGTCAAGACAACGTTGGGCTGGAGGTGAAGTTCGAGGTTAAGCATTGGGCGATTAGAATCAACACCACTCTACTGGCTATGTGCATCATTGACTCCTGGCAACGTTACTCGAGATGCGATAAGAGTCGGGTGTTCACTCTGAACGATTTCTACTGCCGATTGGCAGATGTGCTTATTGATGATGGGGTGAGCGGAGCATTGGAGACTCGAAGGAGGTCTGCAGCTGTAAACCCCAATGACAATATGGACTTTCACAGTGGGTTTGGGGTTCATCTAACCATCATAAAGCGCAGACGGCTGTTGTCTGACGGAACGTCATCGAACGCGGCTCATCAATATCGCTGTTCTTTCTGTAAAAATACGGAGATATCGAAACTTATATGTCCAGGTTAGTTACGAGATATTCGCCGAGAAGTCTATATTTGCCATCGTGGAACTGGAAGAGATGGCTTTAAGCAGGTTGTCCATGACGTCCATGGTTCGAATATGAAGGAAATGAGGAGTAGTGTTTAAAATGTTTGAGTACTTCGGGAAGTATAGTCTGAATCTCATGTTGGTGAGCTGTCTTCGTTGAAATCGTATTTGTCGTTTCTGAATGCATACCAAAAGTAAAAATGATTTTACATTCCCCGGCAGTTCTATCGGCGTCATGAGAATTGCTCGATTTCGTTGCATCGCTATGGAATACTCTTCTAGAAGATATCACCGTATGATGCCTTCTGTTCAAGTGGTCTCTGTAGGAGAATCCTGAAACGCAACTACTTCGGAACCTGTCGAGTCCTAGCTTCTGTGTTATTAGAAATGAATGGGGACGTCCACTAGGTGCTGTAGCCTAGTAAGCCTTCCACCCGTACTGCAAATTTTGAAATGCCGTGGAGTGCTGACTTCCGTGGCATTCCACAACATGGAGTTCGTGTAGTACGGCGATTTTTCGCATGGACGCCGACTTCCAGAAAATAAATATTTTGAAGTGCCGCTCCCAGTGAACACCCGTATACACTACTCCCATTTCGTTTACTAGTACAACACCTAGTTCGTACTGCGAATCGTGCAGTATAGTATAGTTCCGCATCTCACTATACGTACCTCAATGGTACATGATGACCTGTAGCCTGCCTTACGTTGATAAGCTTACTTTCGACTCTTCATTCTCTTAATTGCCTTCCGTCGGATTTCCCGCAACTACACAGATCACTGCTACGCGCAATATGTACCACCTGTAGCTCTAGGAACCAGAGCATCATGCTTGGCGGTATGCGGCTGCACTGGCTCACCCAGAATCTTGCCTGCCTTATATGACAAGAGATGGTGTGTAAAACTCTGCGCTGATTTCTCGGACAGTAGTGTACACATATTATACCGCAAACAAGGACTGACGTGTAATATGTGTAGGGTCTGGTAGATTGCACGAGTACTGCTGGACGGCGTCAGTTTAGTCCGTGCCGAACATGAGACGTTTAACTTTATCGTGTGGCTCGAACGTAGTGGTTCTGTCCTTCGTGCTGCGTTCGTGTAGTAGAGCGTGCTTTGTACATCGACCCGTCACTGGTTAAAAATGCGCGCACGAGTTCATTCATCTGACTTGGTGTGGTTTGCGCCGGAGTTTTGCCAATTGCAGCGCAGAGTTGAGGCCTCCAGTCGAGTCGGCATCCTTTCATGCGAAACAACTTTCTTTCTGCGCTGTACGGCCACCTGTCCTTCGACGCACGTGAGGAGTACAAACACCACTACTTTACTCCACCCTTGCCGTAGCCGTGCTACAGTTGACCAGCCCTGAATAGAAGGCACACAAGTTTTGTGCTGAACAGGTCTTACACGTATTACGCGAAGCGTAGAAACAAACCGAACCTCGAGTCGACGTCAGAGAGAGGTGGTGAACGGGTATTTCGTCGCGTTGGAAAGGAAGTAAGTTTTAAGATCGATTGGGTGTCACTAATGACAGGGGCTGAGATCCGCGCATGTTAAGATGCATGGGCAGATGGATGTTGTTTTTTAGATTAAGTTTCGCACATCCATCTGTTCATGTGTTTTCACATGTGTAGATCTAAGCCCCTGTTAGGAGTGACACTCCCCTCGTCTAAATTTTAATTACTTCCCGAACCTCTTTTTCCTGCTAAAGCGGCCCCAAAACCGCGCACTTTTCTGAGCGACCTTTCTTGCGGCTGAGCCCGAGTCCTTTTCGGCCGCTACAATGCGGCTTCCTCGCCAGAACTGGTTCTCAAACTGGCATGCAGTGTTTAAGTTTTTCACTTGGACGCTATTTTGGAAGTTCCTACCACGTACTTGGAAGCTAAACTTATCCCCGTAGTTTGTGAACAGGTCCTCGCCCTTCAGAATCTTACACGTCGTACGGACCGTAACGGTGTTCAGTGAATGTAGGGCTGTCTGTCAGAATTCCCGCGATCCTCGTGAAACTCCATATTTGTATCTCGCGCTCTAGAAGTACCTCTGTTTCGTTCCTCCTGATTCCCAGGAAAGTACCGAGCGCCATTCACAAACCGGACCATAGAAAATGGTGCCGGTATGATGTACATCTTATTCCTCAGACCTTTACAGGATTCTGCTCGCTTTTCCATGAGAAGGGCTACCCGGTTAAAACATTCTTTGTCCACCCCCATAATTCCACCACAGTGGATTTTCGTCTTTTCCCTCGTACGCTTACGCAAGTTTGCATACAGGAGCGTCGCACAGAAGGGGAGGAGCATCTCTACTTTTGCGAAAACCTGGTTCGTAGACACCCCGAGTCCCACGCCTTCGTACTTCACCGTCGACGGACGCACCACTACGCACCTCGGCATCGCTTCCACCGCACGTAATGTTAGCGGGTTTTGCGTGTCCAGCATGTCGTGGTACCTTGCCGGCCACTTGTCCACCGATGACCGCGAATAGCACAGGGAAAGCATGGGATCCCCCTCGTAGTTCGCAATAAACCGGACTATGTAGTCCGGTAGACATTGATACCGGAGCCACCCAGCAGGAGCATCCGCAGGGTTCGTCTTCCTCCTGGCAGACACGTTCCGTCTCACGTAGGCCAAGTACCTTGTGGCAAGCTTCAGAATCCGCAGAGAGCCACTGATGTCGCACGCAGTGCCCACAACGCTTTCGTGAAACGACATAAACAAGCTCGGTAGAGCTTGGCTGACGGACACATCATCCATGTCGCCCCCCAGGAAACAGCGATGTCTGGGAAGCCCCAAGCATGCTTGGGCAGTCGCGCAAGTACCGCTGAGCAGGTCCACCACAAGGTACGCCGGTGTCGTATACTCCAACACCAACTCGCTCATGTGCTTTATGCTGTTCTGCTCCGGTCGAAGCATCTTCATGCGACTCTATTCGTCAGCTCTTCTCACCACGGCTCCGGGCCTCAACCGCATGATTTCATCCGGGGAGTTCATCCGAGCTGCAAACGATGCTTGCCGAGCAGACGAATAAGGTTAGGGCGCAGGAGGAGGAGATTGCTGGTCTCAAGAAGAGGGTCAACGACCACAAGGAGAAGCTGCGGCAGGCCGACCAAGAGCTTGTTGAGGTGCAGGTGACGACAAACGCAATGCTTTCCAAGATCCTGCGACTACAAGCCGAATTAGAGGATGTCAAACAGAAGAACGACAGCCGACGCGTGGCTCGCGGGATTTCTGGTGGCATCGAGTAGGCCACACCGTTTGCCGGAATTGGACTATGTCAGAGTCACAAGCGTATGAATCAAGTTTTGGCAAAGCTCATTGGTGCTGCCGAGACCATCGAGGAGCATATTCTGCAAACAGACCACCGCGAAAACTGCTGAGCTGGACCCAGCAAGTTCTGTTCCAGTCCGGAACTGGGCGGGTCGCAGTGAGTCGTACGAGGCCGGGGAGCTCTCGCGGACGGCCCGGAGGGTTTCGTGCCGATTCCACCGACGGTTCTTGCCAATAATAAGGAGTACTTTATGTGTTCCTACTACGATAAGTCGACGGATATTGTAGGAATGGTCCGTGCGGAGCATGGGACTGAGAACTGGTCATCCTTGTTTTTGGACGCCGAATGCCGCCGAGAGTGCGAGGAGGCTGTTTCAACAGACCATGCTACATGTGCAAGGATGAGGCAGACAATATCTGTCATGATGAAAGCGCGGCAGAGAACCGCTAGGGACAAGCTGGTCCGATGCCTTGGTTACTTTATCTTGATGTCGCGGAAGACCATTTTGTACCCGGCAGCGAGCGGGCGGGGCGCTCATCTCAGGCACTTCAACCACGGGTCAGAATGATGAGCTCAGGAGGGGAGGAAGGAACTCCAGACTTCTCATGATGGGGACTCAGAAAGGTGAAAGATCTAGCATACAGTGAGGAATCTATACCGAAGGAGGTTTGTGGTCTTGGGGAGGGTGACGTACTGTTTAGAAACCCTTCAAGGAGACATGTACTTCTCGAGTTGTGAGGGTACCATACTCAACAGGATGGGACGTCCGCATGCGGGTCCATCATGCAACCCGCACGCCTGGATGCCTGGCTGGCAACAGCAGTATCCTGCCTGCAGCATGTAGAGGGTCGTGCCAGCCAGTGCTAACGCACTTGCAGCCTAACGTCTTCCAAGTATCTGCCCTTGGCAACCGCGCCGATACTATGCAGCGTTTGCAGCGTTCTATGCCGCATTGTTTCGCAAGAGATGTTTCGGTATGGTTCTACGGTTCAGGGGGCGTTGTGTGAGTCGATGAATGAGCGGGTGGAACGGTCTGGTGAAGAGGATCGCAAGGATTCCTTAGCATGTGCCCCGGGAATAGCCACAAACACGGTGAAGGTGGGTTTAAAGAACAAATGTTACGTAGCGGTACGAAAGATGTGGTTTTTCGGACAACATCTACAGTATGCTTGGCCGTGTTGTCGATTGGTATGTTACACGTGCAGACTCAAGCAAAGGACCGTATGAACTTTGCAATGAGGCGTCTAGCTTGTCACGGATTCCTGCCACCACTCTGGATTCTTCCCCGCGCGCTGTTGCGGGAGTAGAGGACGAGTGAATGTCGATGCACAGAAGAGATAGGAGTACGGAAACCGTAGTTGTATGTTGTGAGCTAACTAAACATATTGTAGTTTTTGTGTGTGTTTAATTGTAGGTCAGAGAGAACGGCCTGCCCGTTGGAGGTGGGGTCTCAGATAGGACTGGCGGTGCATCAGGGTCTCTGTAGAATCTGTGTTTGTAGGAGCAATGGTAGAGCCAGTGGAGCCCATGAGTGAAAGGGGGGATATAGAATTTTGACGGCACCATTTGAGCTGTCCTGATGATAGCAAGGGCCTTGCAACGGCCAAATCAAGGAGAACGGGGAACTGGGAGCCCTCGTCGCTGCCTCTCTGGGAGCGGGACGGGACTTTCTGTGCGATTTACATTTTCGTCTGTAGACCACCGCAAGCAAACGCATTGCACAGTGTCATCAACAGCGTCGAACAGTGCAATATAATCCATGTACGGAACGAACGCACACCCGGTAGGTTGCAGTGACTCACGGTCATGCATACCGAAAAGACACGGAACCCGGGGCATCCGTACAGTGTTCGTGTGTTCTAAGTCATCAGCGGCAAGGAGCACAAAGCTGAATCGGTGCCATGTCGTCTTGCCGAAGCTGCCGTTTGCATAACCGCGCTGGATACCATGTTTCCGCACTAGGTCGAGTCTAATGACATTCAAATTGGGATCATAGTCGTTGATGGAAGGACTGAAGCCGCAGAGAACGTAACCACTTCTGGCGATAGTGATTTGGGGAGTATCACCTGTGTGGACCGAATGGTGGTGGAAAAGTTCGGCGCGGACAAGGTCCTGCAACACAGTCCTGCCCTGGTCACCAAGCTGGAGAAGAAAATCGCTGCAGATGTGTGGAGCTTCTCCGCGTAGTGATTGGAGCATCTTGGCGGTGTAGCGCCCTTATTCGTTTCCGAGAAGCGGCATGGCGAGGACACTCAACTGAGCGAGTTCGCGCAGGTAAATTCTGAAGCCTTCACTAACGAGACGCGCCCCGTGCCTGTAGTTCAGATTCATGTGTGGCGTTTGTGAGGCGATGCGATGGTGAGATGGAGACGGCTCGAGTTGGAACGGCAGCAAGGTTTTTGGAGTGCTGGTGGGTTCGGCGGACGGTTTCGTCTATGGCTGTCGGCCTCGGCCTGGAGGTGCGGCGGTAGTCTTGCTTGAATGCAGTGTGAGCGTGCTCATAAACACCGGCATCTAAATTTTGTAGGCCGCCAAATTTGCGGTTGTCATCTGCAAGGTGAAAGGGGAGATGAAATTTGAGGGTCTTGAGCTTAGTCGGGTGTTGATCCCCAATGATGTGAAGCACGGAGGCTATAAACATATTCAGACAGTCGTCGAGGTTGTGAACGTCGGCGAGACTCAAGCGCTTCTCTACTCCCTTTCTCGAGCTGAGTATGAGAATATCTGAGTACTGAGCGCAAACAGATGCGAGAGGCTCGGTGTCAGCTTCATTACAGCAACGGTCTATGGTTCCTGCGATAGTTGGAAGGACCATGTCAACAGACTTGTAGTGATCGGCCTCTAGAATGCCGTGGACTCCTACGTTTCTGTAGAGTCAGTTCAGCCCCTTGCCTTTTTCGGAGGCAGAGAAGTCGACGTGTAGGCCAGGAACGTAGAAGTCCTTCTGAATGGTAATCAGAGCTGTGTTGAGCTCGCAAAGGAGAGCAGTGCGCATGGTTCCGAAACGCTCCCGACTGTTGCCAGCGGAAGCTTGCCCCGTGCATCGAACGGGGGAGTCGAGCCCAAGGAATATGCAGGTCTTAATTAGTTTGGAGATGCCGAAGTGGAAGTTGTGCTGCAGTTCGAAACCGAAAATGAAGTGCACGTCAAGACGAGAATTGGACAGAAGGAGGGCCCATGTCTCCAGAAACGATGGCAACCTCCGCAAGGAGGGGGTGTCGAGTGTTCGCTACGCCTGGGCAGTCGCAGCTCGTGCCTGAGCCGGCTTGTCCAGCAACGCATCAGCAGTGGCGCCGGCTTCGACGTCGGCCACTTTTTTGCGAAGACGGATAGTGGACTGCGTGGTGCGCGGCAGGAATGAAGCGTAAAAAGTGAAGAGATGTGAAGGTACTTCGCAACGGTGGCAGGGGTGTCGAGGTTTGCGCCTGATCGAGTGCCGAGGATGTCCTCTGTCTCAGGTATGCCGTAACAGTAGCTTGTGAGGACTGGGTGCGATTTGCACAGACGAAGGTAGGCATCTGAGCATGTGAAACCTACGCAGGCTTTTTCAAACAGAGGCGATAGCAGAGAGGGCAGGGCGGAATGTAGTATGGAGTTTTCAGTGTCAGGTGCGCGAGTAGTCGAAGAAAGCGAAAAGGCGTCAAAATATCTGTCATCCACGGTAGGGAAGGGCTGGACGGGAAGATAGCCAACAACGGTGTGCCAGGACATTATACAGTATCGGCAGAAAGTGGCAGTGAAATTGAGGAGAGTGAGATGCACGGGATATGCAGCGAGATCGCTGTTCATGACCGTAGTGGCGGATTTATCTGCATGGATCTTTACGCTACCTACAAACTAGTGAGTCACTGACGTCTCGGTGTCCTAGATGACACCCTCGAGTTTGCTACCTATGACTTCCTAGTTGAGGTCTTGACAAACTCGTCGGTGCACGTCAGTGTGCAGGGGATGCCCGAAGAGATGCCTGTGGTTAGGCTAGAAGGCCCGACAAGGGCGGAAGTAACAAGGATCTGTGTCCGCTTGCGCTACTTCCTTTCACAAGATCTTGAAAGGGTCCCGGAAGTAGGCTGTTCCGAAGGACGTACCGCTGTCCTCTAACACACCAGTTGCGGAGATTTCCTGATGGTGAAGCGCCTCCGTGAAAACAGAGAGAGTGACGGAGCGACACTCTTGTGAGGAGCGAATGCGGTCTGCAATGCGCGCGAGGTAAAAGTCGGAATCCCTGAAAGTGCAGATGATCTTGTCAACCGTGCGCGGGACGCCAGTCCTATCTGTTTCGGCAAGAGAAACTGCGATAGATTGTACGACGAGGTTGGTCTTACTTGTGCTCGGTTCGGCATCAGCGTGACACAGGAATGGGAGCAACTGAAGCAGAGGCGCGGGAGCCTCAGCAGAATGAAAGCTGTCATCGTAGTGGACGGGATGATCTTGGGCGTGTGTACTTTGGGGAGAATTAGGGACGAGCTCGGCCGGTCGGTGTGTTCGGAAATCACACTGTTGCTCGTGTTTGGAAAGGGAGTACGCGTGGGGGTACGAATAGACGCGGTGCTGAAATTTGCAGCGCATATTGAGGGCTGGTAAAGACAGCCGGAAGAAGAAGGGCTGGCGGGAGGTGAGGGAGAACGGAGAAGCCGGACGTTTTTCATGCTTGGAGCTGTACTCTCATTTTCAGTAAGTACAAGACGGTAGGTCCGCTCGCGAGCACTCTCACATAAACCGAACCTAGTACAGGTGTCCTGCATGCGGGAGTAGTCAAGGGGGAAGACAGGGCCTGCCAGCCGACATAAACGCACGCTTTTGGCTGTGCCGACAAGAGAGCTTCATGCAACAGCTCATGGCTACCACAAAGAGAGGTGGGAATCGAAAAGCAGTGATACTGTAAAATCCTGAAGTGAAAGATTTTCCGAATTTCGTACGGTATTGGGTAATTTCGAGGCACAGCTGCGAGATTGCAGAACGCAAGAACCTGTCGCAGGCCCGATTTGAACGGCAGCGACGCTGGATGCCACCTCATCAGATCTGCACAGGTACCCTGCCGTCAACAGAAAGTACTAAGCGACGGGTGTTCTCTGTGATGCGACGGCGTGCACAGTGAAGCAGCGCGTATTCGAAACGCTATTCGCACGGGCGTGAGGGGTTTGGGTGGGATGGGAGGGATCGTTGAGTGGTGGCGGGACGTCT
>JAUKWC010049275.1:0-44038 GCA_032356245.1 Endocladia muricata | reverse complement strand
GAAATACTGGGAGTGGATCGAACAGCATGCGCCGTCCCACTCTGGAACTACGCCACCCGCCCCGCCCGTCTTTCTTTCTAGTTTGTACACCCCACCCCACCATCACCCGCACTCCCTCACCTTCTCCGCCTCCGATTGCCCGCACTCCCCGCATTGCATCGCACACCACACGTCTCGACACTCTTCATCGATGCCTCCCATCCCGCCCAAACCTTTCGTGCACGTGCGAGTACTGTTTCGAATACGCGCTGCTTATCTGTGCACGCCGTCGCATCACAAGAAAAAACTGTCGCTCGGTACTTTCAGTTGACGGCAGGGTACCTTTGCAGACCTAAGGAGGTGGCGCCCCGCGTCGCTGTGGTTGAATAGAGCGTGTGGCAGGGTCATGCGTTCCACAGTTTCGCCGCAGTGCGTTGAGAAAACCTTAGACCGTACGAAACTTTGAAAATCTTTCAGTTAGAGATATTACAATATCACTGCTTTTCGATTCTCACCTCTCGTGGTAGTCCCGGTCAGCGAATGCATTGCGGTTTCTTGTCGACACAGCCAATCGTGTGCGTATGTGTCGAATGGGAGGCCCCATCTTCCACCTGCACCACTCTCGCGTGCACGAGACCTGCACTAGGCTTCGTGAAGGCGGGAGTGCTCGCCAGCAGACCTACCGTGTTGTACTTAGTGAAAACAAGAAGACAGCCCCAACCGTGGAAAACTTCCTAGCTCTCCGTTCTCCCACTCCTCCCGTCAGCCCTTCTCCTTGCAGCCATCCTTGCCAGCCCTCAATATGCGCTGCAAATTTTGATACAGTTGACCTGTGTTGAACGGGAGGCATGCACTTCTTGTGCTAAACATGTCTTACACGTATCGAAAAAACCGTAGGAACATCCTGAACCTCGAGTCGACGTCAGAGAGACGTTTTAAAGATATAATTCGTCTCGTTGAAAAGTTAGTAAACTGGAAGATCGGTGGGAATTCACCGATCACAGGGGTTCAGATCTGCGCACGTCAAATATCTGCGCATACGGATGTTGTTTTTAAGGCGAAGTGTCGCACATCCACCTCCTCATGTGTTTTCACATGAGCAGATCTGAGCCTCTGTCGCTAGTGACAACTCCCTAGTCGACATTTTTATGACTTTCGAAAGCTCTTTTTCTTGCTATGGCGGCCCCAAAATCGCCCAAGTTTCTGAGGAATCTTTCTTGTGGCTACGGGGAATTCAATCTCAGCCGCTGTAGTGAGGCCTGTTCGCCGAAACTGGTTCTCAAACTGGCATGTAGTTTTAAACTTTGTTTCTACGTCACGCTATTCAGCAACTTATCCTTGGAGCTACCTAATGTTCCTCGCTATTTGTTGGAGAGGCAATCAATTCCTTGAGATCATCGGAGCCGAAAGCATCATCTCTAGGACTGAACCTCTCTACCCTACTATTCCCATCCGCGTCCGAGTCTGTGGGCCAAATCACATCCGCGTCGTCCACACTGTCTGACTCCTCACCCCTTGCAGTATTTCTGCGACGTGCACGGGCCATCTCCCTGGCCTCGACCTACGGCAGGACCCTCAGCCCGAAAAATACCTGGTCCTGCACACGTTTCCCTTCCAGCTTAAGTTACACATATCACCGTACCGTCAAATAATCGGCAATGCGGTCGTTATATCCAGTCTCTGCGTGCGTGAAATGCCCTTACCCGCAGAAACCCGGAGTTTGGCAGCACAATGATCTTTTTCCTTTTGAACAAATCCGCGGCGGCCACCTGCTCGCTCTCCTCCCCATGTACAAGCACGTATGAGTAGTGACACACTCACAACGGGAATCTCACTGCCCTGCTCGCAATTGCGAAAATGCTCAGCGTTTCTGCTGTCAATGTCTTTTTACAGTCATTGTGCGGCGCTTGCCGCGGCCAGTCTTGCCAAATAACCAAAATCCAACCCCCGAATTTATGTATGAGCGGTTTCCTGCCAGATATCTTCCTGAGACCTACAGAGCCAGCAAGCTGACCCACCCACGCGTCCAGCTGCGCACACCCTCGCGATGCCCGGACCGAGTCTCCCCTCGATTCGCAAGCTTCCATCACCAGGCTCCATGTACTGGTGTAGCGGGCGATTCCCAGCTCCTGGTTTAACGTGTCTCCATCTTCTTCCTTCTCGTTCACAATCGGGTTCTACCAGGTTTCATTCCGTCTCTGCCCAGGTGCATTCTCCGCGTTGAGTCTACTCGCAATATATGAAAAAGGATTTGAATGGCGATAACCCTTCACTTGGGCACCAACGCGAGGGACTCGCGGCTCCCACGCGAAATGCAGCTGCAGTCAGCGAAATTCTGAAGGGACGTGTAGCCGAGGCGCTGAGGCCCACCTTATCGCTTCTCAAAGAAGGCATGTCGTTTGCTATTGTCCTCGCCCCCGCCTGCTTTTTTCAGCCAGAAGTGCGTCGAAGGGGGGCTGGTCTAACAGATGTCTGGACCAACATCGACACCCTGAAGCTCGCTGAAATACACGTACCTCCACATGGAGAACTGAAGCCGATGCATGGCTACGATTTACTTGAGGGTAAGGTATAAGTGCGCCCTGTGGTCAAGGGGTATGTGGATGGGAATCAGCCAGAGCAACGAGTGCAGCCCTTCCGCCATCCACAGCCGCATCTTGTGTTCTTCGAGATCTAGCGGGCCGATGTATGCCAGATTTTCCCAAGTGTCGGGTGTTGTTTCGAACACCACATTCTTGTCCGCAGTGCCAACCAGCAGCTGTTTCCGGACCTTGCCGTTGAACATCTGCGGGGCACCTTCAGATTGGCCTGTGTTCTCCTGGTCCAACATGGTCTTCTCAGCCTTCTCGGTGATCTCTCGTCTCGACCACGCCACTGCCTTTCTGACTCCACTAGACTTCTCTGACTGCACAACCTTTACAAGTCGTGGCGTTGGCCGTGAGAAGGGTGCAGCCTTTCTCTTCGTCGGAAGCGCTTTTGCAGCGAGCATGACGGCGAGGGCCTTCCCCGCACGGATCGCAGGCTCGAGTATAGTCACATGAGAAGCAGAAGGACGGCGGGTCGAACTGCGTATACAAGGCACAGAAGCTGGGGCCGTCACGCGAGCCGGGGCGGTGTGCTTACTGGGCCCGAGAGTAAAAAGCCCAGTTATGCAATTCGCGAAGCGCGTAGAGCGGACCTTCTCGCGCTAGTGCGGACCCTCTCAACAATCGTTGCCTCTCTTCGAGAAGGGGCGTAAATGGCTCAGGTAGACCTCTTCGGCCGAAACTCTGAGATCTTTCGATCACTCAATTTTAGTCCCCACAAACTGGTCATAACTCAGGCCCGTTGCCCGGCCATACTTCGACAACAAGTCTTGGCATGCTTGGAAAAGCCGATTTGCGGACTATTTGAAAGTTTCAGATTGAGACTTTCCGTTGCGGTCCGGGAGGTCGATGAACCGCGGCGCGGAAGTCGTCGAGAGAGATGCGACTCGAGGCCTCGCTGACTCAAGATGCGGGTCATCAAGGTGAGTTATGCCGAGCTTCTTGGAGGCCGAGATGCCGAATTATAGGTCGCTCGGCACTTTCACAAGTTCTGAAGCTCGGAGGAAAATCTCGGCTACCGGTACGTAGCGGCGATAGGCAGGCAGGCCGGATTCTGGAAGTCGAATAGTCTTGGTCATCTCTACCCCAGTTCCATTCTGACTTCAAACCAGTGAGACTATGTCATTGTCAAGGGTGAGGGCCTGCATGAAGTGGATGACACTTGTGAAGTAGCGGAAGAAAGACTTGTCAATGAGGGCCAGTCCAGCGGAAGTGTCCTGACTGGACCCGTCGGACACGAGTTTCGTCTCCGTCACGTCCCACCCATCGTTTCGGTGGACAAGACGCACGCCGAGGCGGCCGCAAATCCATGCTTAGCGGCGATGAAGTCCGTGCACCATAGCAACCTTGAGACCTTCGCAAAACGCCCTGCTGTCCTTGATTGCCTCTTGAGCGATACTCGGTAGCGAGGGATTGTAGGACCGTCTCACTCTGACCGACATGTCGCCAAGGTCGTACTTGTAGCCGTGCGTTACCATGATCTCCTCGAGGCCGTCAATGATAGTTTCTGTGCTTTCGCGAAGAACGTGCTGCGGCTGTATGCTCTGCGCAATATAAATGTCTACGTCGGTAGGCTCGTAGTCGGCGTTTGAGAAAGTCGGACATGACACCGGCTGCTCCTAGAGCTCCACGGCAGCCACATCGGATTCCTCACCCTCGGAAGACTCTGGTGATCGAGAGTGCCCGGAGGAGGGACGCGCCTGGCCTTACGAGTCCCTTCGCAGGTGTTTGCGTGGTGGCGACTCCTAAAGAAAGATTGCACAGTCGCTTCGGCCCGAAAATCCTACCTCGTCGCCGCCAGCTCCGATTCTGGCTCCGAACATACTCCAGGCTGCGGATACGTGGCCGACGTGATGGAGTCAGGGTGGATACCGTGATGGGAAGTATGTCGATTATGTCGGAAGTGCGCCACTTGTGAGAGAGAATCAACGTTGGGAATGAAGGAAGAGGGATCTTGTAACGTGAATGCGGAGAAGAGGAGAAAGGATCCGTGTGCCGGGGAGAGGGGCCGGGTGACGGTAGCGACCGGAAAGACTGATAGAAGAAAACGGTAGCGTAGGAGGGGTATGGACAAGAGAGCCCCGAGAGGTTGAACGGGCACGGTTGAAGGTAATTATCGTCGCTCACAAAAAGACGCAATTGTGAGCCGGCGTCAATAGCAAGATTTCAAGTTTGATCAACGTACGGATTTCTGGGACGAAGGGGTTATCACTAAAGACAGGGTTTGAGATCTGCGCATGTCATAAGAAGCGGTCAGATGGCTCGTGTTCATGAGATTAAATTTCGCACATCCATCTGCTCATGTGTATTCACGTGAGCAGATTTGAACCTCTTTCAGTAGTGACACCCCCCCGCAACCTAAATAATCTACCTATTCGTCCAAGTTTCGTGAAGGGGGCGCCACTGTTCGTAACTGCTGTTTCGGAACAGAAACGTGAGCGTGTGTGAGCATGTTCTGTCGCGGGCCGCCGCTCTCCCTGTCTGCAATGTACATGGCACAAATCGGCTCCCACAGCAACCACACGTCGTACCCTCGTAATACGAATAGATCGATGCGGTCTCTTTTGCTTTTTGTGGTCCATCCTTTTCTCTTCTCCCTATAATCCGATCCACGTGGTTTTCCTTGCTTCGCATGCGACGCTCTGCCCCTCCCTCCATGCATCCGCATCATTCCTGGGCTCCTTTCCTTCTTTCGTTTCTCACCTCACCGTAACCATGATGCCGACCAAACTGAGCCGGCCCTGGACAGCCGGCGTGTGCTTACCTGCCTCCATTGCCGTTCTTTCCTCGTCTGAGGTGACCGCGAAGTTCGATCTGATGAAGTCCGACATGTTCGCCTCCTTGCACTCGGTCATCGCAGCAGACGACGAGGCCTCGTTGGAGATGGAGGAAACTGCCGCAGTGAAGAGCAAGCAGAGCAAGCCTCGCGGCGACTTCTGCACTTCTATCGAGAGCACCGACTCGGTCTCTCGCGAGGTGGGCAGCGAGCAGATGAGGCGGATACTGCGCGCAGCGCTGTCAGTCGTGTTGCTGACCCAAAAGTACAAGAGTATTGGGGAAATCGCCGAAGTGACTCTGAGGCAGAAGAACTACGGGGTGACCCTTTCGGTTGGCACCAAGCTCATTCCCTCTAAGATCAGGAGGGTTCCGGAAGTAGTTCTGCCAGGAAACAATTCTGTTGGACGCCCCAGAACCTTCGAGATCCTCATGTTCTTCCCCACGATCAACGTTTTCCACACCACGCCCCGCAGCAGACATGTATTCGCTTTGAAAAGAGTAAGTCAAACAGGAAAATGTGTCGCGTTTGCTGTGCAGCTGTTAACTTGGGCAAGGACAAAGTTGGCGAGGGCAGTCGGAGTTTCCGACTGCGAGAGGCTAGTCGGACCCTGCCGTCTGTTTCCTCTGCGTGCTCAACGCGTTTTGGTTTGGAAGTCAAGTACTGATGGCTTTGAACGCATCGCGCATGAGACCACTCTACAAGGCAATGGGGTAGTAAGTGTCGGGGAGCTCATGAGCAGTACGATATCGTAGGGCCGAACTGCGGAGAAGGACGCGGCAATGCGGGCGGTTATCATTCTGTTCTTTTCCAGCTTGCAAGCCATCATTACAAACATAACTGTGCACGATTTCCCGCACCGCAGCAGCTGAATATATCTAGACCGCATTAAGTCGCGGGATGACCACTTCCCAAAGGTCTTCACTGACTTGAGCGGATATGCTCGGGACGCCTACGAGCGTCAGCGTTAAGCGCCTGACGATAATAGTGCCTGTTGAGAGGTTATCAGGGTGAACTCGGAGCTGTCGGATGCCAATTTCGAAGACACAAGACCGCATCGTTGTCGGCGGATGAAATTTTCGAGCATCACGCCCAGTGTGGGACTTCCCGCTCAGCCTGGTCGTTTGTTGTCTTCCCGGATAAAAGAGGAGATGAGGCTGGAACTCGAGGGTGGCGACAACGACGTCGGCCATGATGTAGCACACAGCCGGATGGGCCAAGTTAGTAAGGCTTTCCGGTCCACTCTCAAACCATTGGTGCCGGAGCCGAAAGACCCCCTTCTTGAAGCAGCAGAACAAGCCAACTACATTAGCCCGTCTCCACCGACCGAAAAAGGTGTCGGAGGACCTGCTACTGGACGAGAATCGATCGGGCCAACTTCTTGCGGAGTTTCTCGGCATGATGAAGTCGGACTGCCATGTCCACAGCTGAACTTTCCACGAGCTCCTCAATCATCACGCTGACGACTGGGGTGAGTGATTCCAGGGTGAGGTTCGGCTGTTGCTGACGGACCGTTTGTTCACAATCAGAAGCAAGCGGGGCATGGCCGACTTTGCCCATGATGTCTTCACCCACAAGGTCATGGACGCCTCCATCCGAATATTCGACGCACTGGTTGCCAAAACAGGGTACGGAATCATTTCGGGTAGTTACCTGCAATTCTGCATGTGACTTTCGCGCCGCAAACGCTACAGCCGTGAGGTGTACGATGAGGGGGGTGCCGGGGACAGGACGTTGAGGAGGAGGCGACCGAAGGACCTCGTCTTTAACGTGGAGGACCAGGCGATGCTCCACGTCCGGGCTCGAGGTGGTCACAAGCAAAACCTTGGAATAAGAAGATGTTATGACGCCTCATTCACGCAATGAGCTGTTCACTTCTGGAGGACGAGTGTGCCGCCTCAGGTGCAGCTCCATCAGGTATGCTACCAAAGTATAGCGTATGTGCAGCCCTTGCACGCAGCACGGACGCGCTGTATGGACGGAATCCAGCAGATGGAGCCCTGAGAGGCGGTGAGAAGAGGTGATGAATGGAGTCGCACGAAGATGCTCCGACGCAAGCAGAAGAGCATCAAAGACATGTGCGATCTTGAGTTGCAGTATTCAATACCGGGAAACCTTGTGGTGGACCTGCTCGGTGGTACCTACGCAACTGCAAAAGCATGCGTACAGCTTCCCAGACATCGCCATTTTGTAGGGTGCGACAGAGACGAGGACGGCGTCAGTCAAGCACTACAGTGCTCGGTTATGGCATTTTGCGACAGCGTAGTGAGCACCGCGGGCTACATTGTGGGCTTTCCGCGAATTCTGGGGCTTTCGACAGGGTACCAGCACGGCGTGCGACGGAATGTGTTGGCCAGGACGGGGAGCAACCCTGCGATTGTTCTTGCTGGGTGTCTCCGGTGTCGATGCCTACCGAACTATATTGTGCGGTTTGTTGCGAACTATACCGCGGATCCCATGCATTCTTTGCGCTATTCACGGGCGTCGGTTTACATTCATCTGGCCAAGTACTACTCCCTACTGGGCACACAAGACCCGCTAATACTGCGGGCAGTGTGAGCGATGGCGAGGTGTGTGGTGGTGCGTTCGTCGATGGTGAAGTACGAAGGCGTGGGAGTCGGATTGTTTGCGGACCGGGTCTTCGCGAAACAAGAGACGTTCCTCCCCTTCTATGGGAAGCTCCTATGCGGTTACTTGCGTGAGCGCACGCGGGAGAAAACGAATGCCTCCGGAGATGGAATTTTTGGGGTAGAGAAAGTAAGTTTCAACCGGTTAAGCCTTCTCGTCCAAAGGCAGGCGAAGTCCCGTGGAGGTCAAGGGCATAATTTATGTACCATACGGGCACCATTCTGTACAGCTGGGTTCATGAATGACCCCCGGCGCTTGCCTGGCGGTGGGGAGGTTCGAAAGAGAAGTACTTCTTCACCGCGCGACACAATCTTGGAGTTTTATGATGATCGAAGGGAATTGTCGCAGAGATCTTTTCGTCCATTGAGCACCGCTACAATCCATGCGCCGCGTGACATTCTGGAGGGCGAGGAGATATTCACGAACTATGGAGATAGGTTTAACTTTTCAAGTACGTCGTCGGAACTTCCAAAATTGCATGCGGGGAAACGAACTTCAACACTGCGTGCCAGTTTTAGAACCAGTTCCGGCTGGTAGAGGACACTGGAGGGGCTGAAGAAATCACGGTCTCAGTGGCGAGAAATGTCGTCCAGAAAAGTGGGCTGTTTTGGGGCCGCTATAGCAGGAAAAAGAGGATTGAGAAGTATTGATACTTACTTGCCTAGGAAGGTGGCACAAGTGACATGGGCTGAGATCTACACATTTAACGGGACATGAGCAGATAGATGAGCAACATTTAATTTGAAAAACATCATCCACCTGTCCGTATAGTCTCGCATGTGCAGATCTCAACCCCCGTCATTAACGACTCTACTCAAACCTGAGTTTTCTTTACTTTCTGTAATGCCCGTTTGCTGGCTCCCAGCCCCTCCTTCCAGTCCTCCCGTTGACGATTGTGACACTTCGCCCGTCCGCATGCTCTCTCCGCAGGCACTCTCGGCTTCTGCCCGATTTTATATTGGCAGCACTACCGGTGTTAGGTGGTAGCTCGAAATTGTCGTTCACAGTTTTGAATAATTGCGACGTATTATTTTGGAACCTGGTCTTCTCACCAAGCCACCGTCTATCCTGTCCTCCCTGTGGCGCAGTTCTACATCGATTGCTCCTCCGGTCAGAACGACGAGAAGGACTGTTCCGATGCAACGATCTCGCAAGCACACCCGAGGGCAGCGGCACTGGGACGACGATACCTCGGCCGTGCCTGTCGCTGTAACTACACCGACCCGCGAGGCTAGTGCAACTCAGGGGCACCCGCCAGGTAGCCTAACGGGGGTTGTCTGCCCCGAAACAACGCCGGGGCCGTCTCTCTTCTGTCCAGAACGTGAACAAGCTGATGGTGCCACTGTTCTGGCGCCTTACGGTGCTACTATAGCACTGGTGGTTCCAGCAGGACGTGCTGCTAACCAGACACCTGCTTGTCGTTCGTCTAATCATTCTAACTGCAGCTCAAACAGAGCGAGCTTCACCGTCCGGGCCGGAATTGCGCCCGCTCCACGCGTCTGCAGGCCCGGCATCGCCGACCCTGGGCGGGCGCACATCCGCCGCGGAGCAGGGCAAACTCATCGTGTGAATCTGCGTCCGCCAGATGCATCTATGGTGAGCCCCTCGTGTTCTCCACCTTCGCCTATGCCATGCCGGACAAGAGTCAAGACTTCCGCTGTAGCTTGCTCACAATAGATTTCGGGTGAGCTAATCGAAGAGCTATAAACGACGCTTGCCGAGCACACGAACAAGGTCACGGCGTAGGAGCAAGAGAGTGCTGGTCGGAAGACAAGCGTCAACGACTAGACGGAGAAGCTGAGGAAGGGCGCTCGAGGGTATCTTGAGGTGCGAGTGATGAGCAAGGCACCCCTTTCCGAGTTCCTGGGACTACAGGACGAAATCAAGGACGTTAAGCAGGGAAACGAGAGCATATGCGTGGCCCGCGGGAGTTCTGGTCGCAACGAGCAGTCCACATCACGTGCCGGAACTGGACATGGTCAGAGTCGAAAGCATTCGACACAAATGAGTGTAGAGTACATTGGTGTTGCCAACACCATCGAGAAGCAGATTCTGCAACGGTGCTACCGCGAAGCTGCTGAGCTAGATCCATGAAGTTCTTCTCCAGTCCGGGATTGGCCCGGACGCAGTGAGCCATGCGTGGCGGAAGAGCTTTCCGCGCACAGCCCCGAGGGTGTGGTGCCGATTCCACCGAATGCTCTTGCCAATCTTAAAGAATACTATACTCACTCCTACTACGATGCGGAAACGGCTCTGATTGGAATGGTGCGTGCAGAGCTTGGCACCAAAAACTAGTCATCTTTGTTGTTGGACGCCGAATCCCTCCGCAAGTGCAAGGATGCTATTTTAACAGCCTATGCTCTATGTACCAGGATGGGACATGCCATCTCTGACGTAATGAGCGCGTGAAAGAGAAACACTATGGACAAGCTGTTCCAATGCCTTTGGTTTTTCTCGTCGATGTCGCGAAACATCATGTTTGGATCGGAAGCGAGTGAGTGAAGCGCTCATCTCAGACACTTCAAGCCCGGGTGCGACTGATGAGTTCAGAAGGGGAGGAAAGGACTCTAGACTCGTCATGGTGGCGACTCAGCAAGGGCAGAGATATATCATACGGTGAATACTCTGTACCGACGGAGGTGTGTGATCTTGACAAGGATGACGTACAGTTAGGAAACTCTCTGGGGAGAAATGTTCTTTACGAGTTCTGTATGTACCATGCTGAACGGGAGAGGACGTCCGTGTGCGGGTCCATAATACAACTCGCACACCTGGACATCTGGCTGCCAGCAGTGGTATTTTGCCTGTAGCTTGCTGAGAGCGGCGGCAGCCAGCACCAACGCACTCGCTGCTTGACGTTTTCCAAGTACCTGCTCTTGGCGACCGCACAGATACTGTGTAGCGTTCGCAGCGTTTCATGTCGCATTGTTCCAAGAGAGACGTTTCCGTCTTGTTCTACGAGTCATGGGGCGTTGTGGAAGTCAGTGAATGAGGGGATTGAACGATCTGGTGAAAAGGATGGCGAGGGTTTGTTAACAGGGGCCCCTGGAGTAGCAGCGAACGTGGTGGAGCTAGAATTCTAGAACAAATTTTATGTTGCAGTACGAGGGACGTGTTTTTTTGACACCATCACCCAACTACTTCACGCTGTTGCCGATCGCTACGTTGCACGAGCAGACTGAAGCGAGGGACCGTATGAACTTTGCAATAGGACGTTGGACCGATCGCAGATTCCGGCCGCAGCTCTCGATTCTTACCCGCGCGCCGTTGTTGGAGCAGACGACGGGTGACTGTCGAAGCAAAGCGGAGGGAGAATGAAGGAAGCCGCACCTGTATACTGGTAGCCCACTAACCAGATTATAGTTTCCCTGTGTGTTTAGTTCTAGTGCAGAGAGAACGGCGTGTCCGTTGGAGGGGATAGTTCAGGTAGGACCGGCCATGCGTAACGGTCTCTGCGAAATCTTCTTCTATAAAAGCGATGGTAGAGCCAGTGCAGCTAAAGAGTGAAAGGTGGGATATGCCAATTTGACCGCACCACTTGACCTGTCCCAATCATACCAGAGGCCTTGCACGGGCCGAATCAGGGAGAAGTGGAAGCTTGACGTCCTCTTCGCTGCTTCTCCGGGACCGGGACGGACTCGTCTCTGCGATTTACGTTCTTATCTGTAGACCATCGCAAGCGAACGTATTTCAGAGTGTCTTCAACACCGTCGATCGATGGCATACAATTCGTGTACCGAGCAAAAGCACACTCGGTGAGTTGCAGCTATTCACATTCATGCATCCGGAAGACGGGCAGAAGCAGGGCCACTCGTACCGTTTCTGCGTGCTCTACTTCGTCAGCCGCCAGGAGCACGAAACTGGTTCGCTGCCGTGTTGTCGGGCCGTAGCTGGTACCTGCATAAATGCGCTGTGTGACACATGCCCACATTTGACCAAGTCGAACGATACTCAGCTCGGGGTCAAAGTCAGTGACGGAAGGAAAGAAGCCGCTGAGAACTTAACTACTTTTGACAATAGTAATCTGGAGAGCGTCACATTTCTCGACCGATTGTTGCGAGAGAAGCTCGGCACGGATTTGGTCCAGCACCACAATGGGGACCTGGTCACGAAGCTGAACAAAGAGATCGATGCAGATGTCGTAAGCTTCTTCGCGTAGTGATCGGAGAATTGCGACAGTAAGGCGGCCTTCTTCGCTTCCGAGAAGTGGCATGGCGAGAGTTCACAAATGAGCGAGCTCGCGGAGGTACATTCTGAAGCATGCCCTGAGAACACCAACCCCGGCCCGTTGTTCAGAGTCCTGCACGGGGTTGTGAGCGGAAGCGATTGTGAGACGGGTACGACGTGAGTTCAGACGATAGCAATTTTTTTTGGAGTGCTGGATTCGGCGGGCGGTTTAGTTCATGGCTGTTACCCTTCGCTTGGAGGTGCGGCGGTGGTCTTGCTTGAATGCAGTGTGAGCATGTTCATGAACACCAGCATCTAGATGTTCCCGGCCTCCCGCGTTGCGGATGTCATCCGCAAGGTGGGCGAGGGGATGAAACTTGAGGGTTTTCAGCCTGGTTGGGTGGAGGTCCCCAAAAATGTAGAGCATGGAGGCTTGATACTAATTGACACGGTCTTCGAGGTTGTGAACCGCAGCGAAGCTCCAGTGCTTCTGAAGTCCCTGTCTCGAGCTAACTATTAGAATGTCTCAGTACTGAGCGCAAATAGATGCGAGGGGCGCGGAGCCAGTTTCATCACAGCAACGGCCAATGATTCCTGGGATAATCGTAAAGATAGTGTGAACGGACTTGTAGTGTTTGGACTCCAGCTCACCTCGGACATCTTCATTTGTATAGAGTCTGTTCAGACCCCTGCCTTTTTCGGAGGCGGAGGAGTCGACGTTTAGGCCGGAAATGTAGAAATCCTTCTGAATCGCAGCCAGAACTGTGCTGACTCCGTGAAGCAGAGCAGTGGAGATGGTTTTGAGCTGCTTCCCACTGTTTCCGGCGGAACCTTGCGCTGTGAACAGGACGGCGGAGTCGAGCGCAAGAAGTATGGGGGTCTCGGTTAGCTTTGAGATGCCCAGCTGGAAGTTTTGCAGCCGTTCGAAACCGAAAATGGAGTGCCTATCGCGATGAGAATTGGATGAATTGATGGAGCATGTTTTCAGAGAGGATCGCAGCCTGCGCGGAAAGGAGGTGGCGAGGGTTCGTTCTGCCTGTGGGGTGGCAACCCGCGGCTGAGCCGGCCTGCCCGGCAATACATGAGCAGTTTTGTCGTCCTGAAGCTTGGCCATATTTTCGTGAAGATGAATGGCGGACTGCGCGGTGCGCGCCGGGGATGACGCGGACAAAGTGAAGAGGTTTGAAGGTATTTCGCAACAATGGCCGGGTTGGCTGGTATTTGTGCCTGACTGAGTCCTCATGATGTCCTTCGCCTCGGGCGTATCGCAACAGTGGCTGGTGAGTTCTCGGCGACATGTCTATAGACGACGGGAGGCATCTGAGCATGTGACCCTTCCGAGGGCATATTCAAACGGATGCAATAGCAGAGAGTGCGGGGCGAAGTGTAGTAGGGGGGTTTCGGTGTCTGGCGCGCAAGTAGTGGAACGAGGTGAAAGATTGTCAAAGTCTGTGTCATCCGAGGTGTGGAAGAGCTGGACAGGAAGATTGTCAATGTGAGTGTGCCGGCGCATTATGCAACGTCAACTGAAAGTGGCAGTGAAGTTGAGGAGAGTGAGATGCACAGGATAGGCAACAGGGACGCTGTTGTTAAGTATAGTGACGCACTTATCCGTATAGATCTGTACGCAGCCTACGAACGAGTAGTTCCCCGTCGTTTGGGTGCCCCGGATGACGACCTCGACCTTGATGCGTGTGACTTCTTCCTTGAGGTGTTGGTAAAGTCGTCGGGGAACGTCAGTCTGCAGGGGATACGCGGATAGATTTGTGTCGCTCTGGAGGGGGTCGCTACATGGGCAGGAGTAGCAAAACTCTGTGTGAGCGTGCGCTGCTCACTTTTGTAGGGTGTGGCCAGGGTACTGGAAGTAGGTAGTTCGGAAGGATGTACCGCTGTGGTCCAACGCACGAGGTGTGAAGGATCCCCGATGGTGAAGCTCCTTCTCGACAACAGCTAGTGGGGTGCAGCGACACTCTTGTGAGGAGCGAATGCGGTCTCCGAAGCGCGCGAGAGAGAAGTCGGGATCCTTTGGGATAGAGATGATTTCGTCATCCGTGTGCCGGCCGACAGTCCTGTCTACTTCGGCAACGGAACCTGTGATAGATTGTATGAGGATTTCGGTTTTACTTTTGGTCGCTTCTGCATCATGGTGACACAGGAATGGGAGCAGGGGCAACTGAGTCGCCAGAACCTTATGAGAAAAGATGTAATGATCATAGTAGACAGAAGGCTCCAGGGCCAATGAACCTTGCGGAGAAGTAGTGATGGGCTCAGAAAGTCCGTGTGTTCAGATATGACACAGTTAGTAGTGTTTGGAAAGGTAATACGCGTCAGAAGACGAGTAGGCGTGGTGCAGAACTTTCCAGCACATTTTGAGAGCTGGCAAAGCTAGCTGCAACGAGAAGGGCTGGTGGGAGGAGTGGGAGAACGGAAAGGTATGACATTTTCCACGGGTGGCGCTGACTTCTTGTTTCGCCCAAGTACAAGAAGGTACGTCCGGTCGCGAGCACACCTGCGTTCACAACCTCTGGAACAGGTCTCGTGCTGGCCGGAGTAGCCAAGGTGGAAGACTGGGCCGGCCATTCGACAAACATGCACGGTATTGGTTTTGTCGACAAGAGAGCGTCATGCATTCGCTGACCGCTACTACAACGAGAGGTGGGAATCGACATGCAGTGATACTGTGATATCCTTAATTGATAGATACTGAAAGTTTCGTACGGTCTACGGTAGTTTGAAGACACGACGGCGAAACTGTGGAACTTAACTGCCTGACGCAGGACCCTGGCAAGCCGCATCGTCGCGCGACGCCATTTCGTCAAATCTGCGAGATTAGCCTGCCATGAATGGAACATACTGAGCGACGGTTTTCCCTTGTGATGCGACGGCGTGGAAAGGTGAGCAGCGCGTATTCGGAACGGTATCCGCACGTGCGCGAAGGGTTCGTGCGGGATGCGCAGCCGCTTTAGTCACGTGCGAGTATAGGATCCAAGCGGTGGTTCAGAAGGATGCACCATGCATCCCTCCCGACCTTCGCTTGGATCCGATACTCGCACCAATTTGGAACGCAACCATGATACGGTCATTGGAGAATGAAAATACATGCGGTGTCCGATGCGATGCGGGGAGTGCCGGCTACTGGTTATGGAAACGAGTGGGGAGTGCCGGTGATCGTGGGGTGTGTTGTGCAAGCTGGCAGGGTGGCTGGGCGGGATGGGAGACGTCTTTGAAGAGAGGCGAGACGAGTGGTGTGCAATGTGACGCGGGGATTGCGGGCTGTTTGAGTGGGAGAGGGGGAGGGAGTGCAGGTGGTGATGGAGTATGGTGTACAAACTAGAAGGGAATTTGGGCGGGACGGGCGGCGTCGTTGATGAGTGGCGAGACGTGTAGTGTGCGATGCATTGCAGAGAATGTGGGTCATAGGAGGTGAACAGGGCAAGGGAGCAGGGGTGATGGTGGAGCATGGTGGTGAAAAGGTAGATCTGTCCAAATACTCTAGGACTAATCATGGCGCAGTATGGAAATTGGCTAGGATGAGAAAGGATGCTCCCCGCACGTAGTGAACGTTCCATTCAGGTTCACGAAGTGGGATGTGCAGCAGTACAGCTTTCGGAACTGCGGAAAGTGCAGTTGTACTGCGGTTGTAGCGCAGTAGTACTAAGGATGGAACTCCACACGACGCAGTAGGCTGCGCTGTATAGATGCATTCCGGGCTTCCGCAGGCCGTAGTACATCAGCCAGACCTACTAGACCAGGAATTTCGGAACGTGCAATTGGAAGTCTAGTATTACGACACGTGAAGCTTCAAAACATGTACTAGACGACAGGTATTTCTAGACCTCTTTCTGCCTTCAGTGTACGTCCGCACCCATTTCCAAAAACAAGGACGTAGTTTCCGAATCGAATTTCGATACGGTGGCTCCGCACAGTGAAAACATACTGCATGGTCGAACAAGAGCCTAGGATGTGTCAGGTGCAAGTTTTTCAACTTGGACGATAGTCTAGCCCTGCACATCGGAAAGATGATCGCTCTAGACCCTCATGAAAAGGGGTGTACGGCTTCGCGCGAGAACGTCAATCTTACCGCTTGTTGCAGTGCGGCGTGCTGGGGAGAGATAAACGATTGCGTAAAGGCGAAGAGAAGCGAAATAGACGCTAGTAGGCAAGAAGTGCGCGCTTACCAGGTAGCAGCAGGTTTTACAGTCGCACTTCCCGCTACTAGGAGACTTGCTTCTGCAATAGAACGGAGATTTGGCGGACATATACATGTGCAGTACTACACGGACCCCTGATTCAGGCCACCCGACTACAATAATAACCACGAAAGACTCTAACTGAAGGCAGGAGATATGAAATTCAACAAACATCGAAAGAAAATTGCGATAAGGTTGGTATTCATATATGTGCCTGATGAGTAAACGGGTTTTGTTGCAGATTTTTCGTTTGCTGATACTCCTTTCCACGCCGTGCCTGCAATAGGACAGAACATATTGGCAAGATCGCTGTCACAGACATCGTCTGTAGCACACATCATTGACTTCATACAAAACGAAGACGAATAATTTAACGTGCCTGGTCCTCGCCTCACATCGAAGACGTGCCGATGCTGCAATGATGGGCACATTCCGTGGTTCGTGCTTTTCTTCAAAGTGATTCGTGACAATGCATCTCGTTCATTAGCGTTCCAAAAGGGCCGAATCTGCAGCTTTCAAAGAGTGACAGAATAGTTATCTGAGACCGTGTGCACATCTGTGATCAAATTTATGTGGCAGGCCTTGAGAGGAGAACGGACGAATGTAGCTACCCGACCGTAACATGAATGTGAAGAAGAACTTGTCCAATCTTTGCAAGTCGAAGACCGATCGAACGTCACAGGAAGTACCTGTGTTGAATACGATTGTTCTTTCTGATGGAAATCTGGCGTGAGGTGACGCCAACGGTCCGATGGATATTTGAGGGGCCGCAGGCTGCCCCCGTTTGACTTTCGGTATACGTATACAAACCTTATTGGCTACTCTTTTCGGACGAATGTCTAGTGGAGAGGAAATCGACAGTGACCCTACGCAGCCAGGTCCTCAGTCCCGAAGGGTTTGTCATCTCCGACGCTCACGTCATATAGTGAAAGGATTTCAAACACAAGTACAACAAGCGCCAAGCTCATTAGTCCTAGAAAATAAGATGTAAAAGTTTTCACGGTCGACTAACTTTCAGTGAGGCCCCGTCTCAGTTCTTGAGAGGCCATCCAATGCCCAGTCGTCACTGGAAACTTTCTGGTGGATGGACATTGACAAGGATGTCACGGAACTAATCTGAGGCTGCTCGCTTTATTTTACTCCTGCGTCTACGATTTTGATTCCACACTCGTTAGGAAATACATAATTCCAATGGAACGTGGATAATGTTGCTCGCACATCGACTCATTTTTCTCCGAATCATGACACCCGTCTGACAAGTACATACCAGCTACCGAGGAGGGCCCATCGTTCCATGTATAGCTTCGGAAAACGAGCCGACCCCGTCGAAGAGACGCCGTGGAAGACGACAGACAGTCCGCAGCAAGCGCCAGCGGGCCAGAACGCGTACCGCCATACAAGAGCTCGTCCTTCAGACATTCAGTTCCAGAAAGTTGTGCAAATAGTCTCACTGGCAGCATCATATCACTACAGCATAGTTGAACCTGGAAGGACGCTCAACTGGTCCGGCGTGCCTTAGAAAGCTTCGGGCACGGATAATTCTCCTCAGTGGGGAGAATCTGGCACATCACATGCTGTGAGCGGTAAGCAAAATCATCCTAATCGTAGTAAGCCAATGGTGAGAGTACCGAAATATACGGTGAGGCAAGGGATGTAGAGTAGAGGAGTCTCCAGGGCGACGCGCGACGTTTGGTCGTCGACCTTTGTCTACGCTCGCCGGGCAAGTAACAAAACGCCCAGCAGTGGCGCTGTGACATAACTTCGACTTCCACTGGCAGACCGCTACAGCAGACGGTTTGATTACTTCCGGTCGCAGTCCGTGCGCGCTAACCTCCTCTCGCGCTGCTGTGTGGGGGCAACGCGAGCTACTATACTCCCACAGCACATTGAGTACCGGACTGCTGTGCGCCAGTCGCGCCACGTGGCTTGTGGATGGCGGTACTGTACACGTCTGAACATCCGCGTCATGGGGTCGATTTCTTTCATTTTGTACAATGGTTCAGTAGGTCATTTTAGTGTATTTTAGGCATGTACTTAGTTACAATTTTAGTTCTTTGATCACAAGCGCCAATTACCGTCGTCGGAGCCCAACTCACATGTATATCTCTGGTGCTGATGTTATCCTATAAACAATACCGTGGTAAGAGGTGCTTGGTTCTAGAAGTCGGCAAGACGTTGGCTCTAGCGGGACCACATCCCTTCTCTGCTCCTGGCGCGCATCTGTCGTTGAGGATCACATCCAGAGCTCAGCCCCGATGAATCGCGCCAACGGACGTACCCGGCCCAGCATTCTGACCCTTATCACGCACTAGTCTCCGCTTGCGCCCCCGTGCGTTCTACGATGTGTGTGGCGGTTTACCAGATCTTCCCGACCCGCACGACCACAAAACGTCGACGAGGTACAAATCTACCCATCTTATCTCGGCGAGTCTCACCCACTACTTCGACGAAGTGCTTGCCACCCGGCCTGTCTGTTGCTGCTCTGGACACCCACGCTCTGCGAACTCTCTGTGTCTGCGGTTTACAACCCCGTTTGCAGACCAACAGCCCCTTTCTTCGATGCAATCGTTCGTTGCCGACAGCCAATAGTGTCGAACGGACTCCAAAACATCGTATAGGGTAGCCACCCCTTGCATGAAGAACGGCGCGCGCCTCCCTGCCCCCACGATGTACCCACGCCCTTGCGAGCAAGCTACAGTGCGATTCGCATAGTCCTCGGGACATCCGCTCCCTTCGCGACAAGCGCCGCGCGCCTTGTGGCGATGGCCTCGTATCCATGCTCTTGTGAGCACGCCGCCTACTACCATTCCCTTTTGGAGAGCTTCTCTGTCCCCTTCTCTCGAACTTTGGATAAGGTCCTTACATTGAGTGTGACTTACCCTACCACCTCAGCGCAGCAGTAGTTGCCGTACCGTGGTTGGTCCCCCGAGCGAGATATCCCTTGTTTAGTTGCTAACCTTACTGGTGCGACGCCGTAGGGCTACTTTTGCACCCTCACACACCACTGTAAGGGTAATGTACGACAACACCCTCCCCTGCAACTAGCGCTTTCAGTTGGAGACCGCTGATGTGTATATGTAAACTTTACCGTTATTCTGTAGAGTTCCGTTGTCAGCATACCGAAAGTGAACAAAATTCCGTACACTGCGAAAGCGCTCGGTACCGCTGCCAATTTATGTCACAGTCATCTGAACATGGAATAGGGTGTCGAGAATGTCACGACATTTTCATAGCAAAGAAGAATTGCTGCTCACAATGCTCCAGTCAACGCACCAGTGGAAACCTTCCCGAATGAATGATATGCTTGGCTTCGGACGCGGATGTCTGGACGACACATAAAAGAGCAAATCTGCGTTCATATCCTGCGTGAAATAGCAGCTTGCGGTATATGGGACGTTGAAGTCGTCGAGAGCATCTTTTCTGGGCCATCGGGACTCACTCATACTGGCGAAGTATACGCAGGCCTCTCAAGTAAGGGTAACTAGAAGCCCGACGGAAAACTCCTCGACGCTATACTACTCCTGAGTATGTAGACCCAGACCGTCGACACGCTGAAAGTAGTTCAGGTAATTAATGCATACCTAAGCAGTCGGGCTACGGAAGAATGTAGCCCCGGTGGCCGCGGAATCTCTCGCTAATGCTGAATAAATGCCAAGGATGACTGAGCACGGCTCGATAACGATCTTATTACCGCCCCGTAGCCGCGTCAGTTGACCTTCCTGAGGATGATGCCTCGGCAGTTTGATCGCCAACGCCGGTCAAAGCACCACACTCGTAAGAAAGGGGGTGGGGAGGGAGAGAGAGAGTGGCAACGAGTCCGTGATAGGTAGCTAGAGATGGAAAAAGCAGAAGAGTTCGAGTGTGCAGGTGCAGACGACATGTTCTGTTTCATGGCCGATACAAACTCCTTTCAACATGGAGAAGCTTTCGTGACCGGAATTAGCTTGCGCACGTGCGGCACGGCCCTCGTCATAGATAGAGATACTTCGACAAGATAGCGTGTTGACACGAATAACGTGGTAAACTGCTCCGTCTTGGCCAGCCGACGAGTCCTGAGAAGTAGGACTGCTTCTTCCCCTCGTGGTAAACAAAAGTATGTTCCACTGCTAAGTATCACTCAAATGGTGTTCGACAAAAGAAGATTACCTCTTAGCGTCAATTCTTGTTCCATGTTCATCTTGATGGATGCCAGATCGCAAATTCAATGGTATTCGACTCCACGTTACAAATATCTATAACATAAACTACTTCCTTGACGCAGTTTCTGCCAGTAAATGATGCATCAGACGACTATACTCACCGTACTGTGGTCGTAAACTTTGACAGTTTGTAGTAATCGAAGCAGCTGTCTACCTGAGCAGTAGTGATGAGTCAGCAGTGCTTCAGACAAGGTAACTCTATCATCTTGTACTCATCGATCATCTATGATCTACAGTTACTGTAGACTGTACCTGCACCAACATCCCCATCCGCCACTCATACACCTTAACTCATGACTCTCCTGTTTGTTGATTGCGTCTGTGTATTAAAGAATGCGTGCGAACTTCCAAAGGTTGCAGTAGCATGAGTCAACCTCCACTCGGGTTGCTAATTTCATGATGGCGCAGAGTTTTGCCTTCTCTAGCGTTCCGAAAAAATAACTTTGTCTTGTATGGCAGTTTTTCGAATGGACTCAAACACTTTGAAACATTTGTTTTGAACTTCCATGTACAATGAATGTCTCCATTCACTACTCTTATTTCATCTCCTAGTAAATTATTAAGTTCGTAATGCAAATCGTCCAGTGCCCGATAGGTCGAAATCTGACCACCCGCAATTCGAAAGAGCGCGATATACTATCACATGCCTCACGCTGATAAAATTACTATTGGTCGTCTATTTTCGAAATCATCTTCTCACGGATTGCAGAGCACTGTGCTGAAAAATAATACCCGCATTAGGGGACTTCGGTGGCTCTGGAGAGCTGACCATTGTTCGTGATGATATTCAATCGCACTGCCGGACCTACTATTGTGCCGGTGTCATACAGCAAAACACGAAGCAAAACAGCCTGCAGGGACTTCTGGGAGAGGAGCTGAGCCGTGCAGAAGTATACACCAAGATGAAGTTAAAGGGAGCGTCAAAAGTAGCAGATTGTATAAGTGCTAGTCGACAGCGTTAGTCTAATGAGTGCCAAAAATAAGAGGGTCAACGATATCACAACGCCCCACCCGTACCGTTCCTGCCCACCGGTTTATCCTTACGAACTACATCCTACTCAGCGCATCGTACTGTCATCGATTACAAGTATAGGCACGAGTTTAAGTACTTAGCATAACTTTGTTTACGATGGACATCTGGCAACTACGGCCGAGTGATAGCGGCTACAACGACGTCGGCATCTTCTCATTTGGATCTGTTTTCTTTTAATGCTGTATGCCCGCCTATTCGTAGAATTAAGAGTGGACGAGGGATTCCAAAAATATCCTCCCATCTTGATGTACCCTTCTCACGAGTGACCCGTGCAGTACCAGAAGATTAGCTCTTTTGTCGTAACCATGCTGGCAAAATGGCAAACAACGCTCACAAACGAAGTGAAGCGGGACCCAATGTCGAAGAGAGGTCGTGGGCGTGTGATTCGTAAAGTTAGAAATGATGTACTTGTTCGAGTCAAGAGGTGTCATTAATGACAGACGTAGTAATCTACTCATGCGGAAGAAAATGAGCGGATAGACGCGGTCTTTTAGTCTGACTTTCATATATCGAATTATCCACGTGTATGCAGATCACCAGATCCCAGCTTCTGGCAATACTGACGTCCCCTCAACACCGAAGTAGCATTACGTTTCCGACGGCCTTTCTCTTCTACAGCGCCGCCGGAATCGCCCACTTTGTTGGGCGTGGATTCGTCTGTCCTTCCAGAACAGGACGCGGACGTCCACTGAGTGCATTACGAGGTCTAGTAAGACCCGTGCTTTACTTAACGTTTCGCGTTTCCAGGTGTAGTGACCCGACACCGAAACTTCTACCAGGCAAACATCCGAGTCTAGAATTGCTAGTCCCGGATTTCGACCAAGCGGACGTACAGGTTCAGTGATACAGAACTTCGAACTACTTTTTTCAAAACTCCTGATGTAATAATACTAGCTGATATACTACAGCCAGTGGAAGTCAAGGAGGCATTTATACTGCACAGCGTACTGCGACGCGTGCAAGTCCATCGCTCATATTACTGCACTACAACTGCATTTTTCGTAGCTCCGAATGCAGTACTGCTACCCATCGCACATGTAGTAGAACTAAACCAAACATTCACTGCGCGCAGTGACCGTCCGGTCTACTTCTACTACATTTCTGTACTGCTACGTGAGTAGTCCTTCCAGAGTATGTGGACGGTCCTACTGTTTCACAATCATGCCCCACCATCACCCCTGCTCCCATGCCGCCGTCACGTTCTATGACCCACATTCTCTGTAATGCATCGCACAGCACACACCTTGCCATTCTTCAACGGCGCGTCCTATCACGCCCGTCATCCCTTCCAGTTTGTACAGTACACTCCACCACCAGAACTCCCTCACTCTCTCCACCTCCAACACGCCGCCCTCCCCGCATCACGTCGCACACTATACGCCTCGTCACTCTTCAACGATGCGACCTGTCCCGCTATTCCCTCCAGTTTGTACACCACACTCCACCACCAACCGCACTCCCTCACACTCTCCACCTCCAACAACCCGCACTCCCCACATGGCATCGCACATCACACGTCTTGCCACTCTTCGGCGACGCCTTCCATCACACCCGCCATCCCTTGTAGTTTGCACACCACACCATACCGTCACTTGCACTCCCTCACCCTCTCAACCTCCGACAGCCTCCACTCCCCGCATCACATCGCAAATCGCATGTCTTTCCACTCTCTAATGACACCATCGTCGTTTAGTGAGAGAGTGGTGGGAGTACTGGATCAAACTGGAGGTTCGGTGGGATGCACGATGCATCCCTCTTAACCACCGCTTCGGTCCAGTACTCGAACGTGACCGAAGATGCTTCACGTCCCGCCATAACCCTTCGCGTCCGTGCGTATACCGTTTGAAATACGCGCTACTTACCTGTACACGCCGTCGTATCGCAAGGAAAGATCATCGCTCAGTACTTCCTGTTGAACGCAGGGCACCTTTGCAAATTTGACACGGTGGCGTCGCGCGCCGCTGCACTTTAAATAGGGCCTGCGGCCGGTTCTTTCGTTTCATAGTTTCGCCGCCGTGCCGTGAAATTGCCGTACACCATACGAAAGTTTGACACTCTTTCAATTGTAGTTATTACTGTATCACTGCTTTTCACTTCCCATCTCTCGTTGTTGTAGCCGTCAGCGAATGCATGGTGCTCTCTTGTCGACACACCCAATATCGTGCGTGGGTGTCGAATGCGAGGCCCCGTCGTCCTCCTTGACCACTCCCGCGTGCACGAGACCTGTACCAGGTTTTCTGAAGGCGGTCGTACTCGCGACCCGACGTACCGTCTCGTACTTAGGCAAAACAAGAAGACGGCTCCATCCATGGAAAATGTCTTACCTCTCCGTTCTCCCACTCCTCCCACCTGCCCTTCTCTTCGCAGCCATCTTTGCCACCTCTCAATATGCGCCACATATTTCGGCACTGCGTGTACTCGTCTTTCGACGCGTACGACCTTTCCGCACACGAGCAACAGTGTCACCTTCGAACACATCGGCTGGCTGAGCTCGTCTCTACTTTTCCGCAAGGTTTACACGCCCCAGAATCTCCGATCTACTATGCTCTTAACTTCCTATCTGATAAGGTTCCGGCGCCTCTGTTTCCCTTGCTCGCACTCCTATGTCACGCTGATGCAGAACTGACCTAAAACTAAGCCCGACCTCCACATCAAATCTATCATGGTTTCATTTGCCGAAGTAGAGACGACTGCCGGCCCGCGCCGGGTTAACAAGAGCATGTCTACCTCGAGTGATCCCGACGTTCCTCCCGCGCGCTTTGGAGACCGCAAACGGTCGGCACGAAAGTGTCGCTCCCTCACACTCTGTGATGTCGAGAAGAAGCTTCAACATCTGGCCTTCTCCGCAACTCGTGCGTTGGAACACAGCGGTACGTCCTTCAGAACTACCTATTTCTGAGACCCTGTCCAGATCCTGCGAAAGCAAGTACCTTATGCTCACACAGAGTCTTGCTACTTCCGCCCTTGTGGTGACCCCCGGCAGAGCGACACACATCTCTTCGCGCATCCCCTGCAGACTGACGTACACAGACGAGTTTGTCAAGAGCTCAAAGAAGAATTCATGTGTAGCGATCTCAAGGGTATAATCTGATACATCGGGACCTCAAGGACCCACTCGTTTGAAGGTTGCACACAGATCTATAGTGATAAATTCGCCACCACAATTAAGAACAGCGCCCTCGTTACCTATCCCGTGCACGTCCGTCTTTTCAACTTCAGTGCCATTTTCCGTCGAGGCTGCATAATGTCCCGACGCACTGTAAAAGGCTACCTATCTTTGCAGCTCTTCCCCACTGTGGACGAAAGAAACTTTGACGTCCTTCCATCTTATTTGACTACTCGCGTATCGGACACCAAAACCTTCATACTACACACCGGCCTGCGTTCTCTGATATGGCCACTGTATCGAAAAGCCGTCGTAGGCTTCACATACTCAAATGCCTGCCATCGCCTCCGGAAATGTCCCCCAGACCCCAACATCTACTGTCGCGATATGCCCGAGGCGAGGGACATCACTGAAGCTGGACCGGGTACAAAAACCAGCCAACCCTGCCACCGTTGCGAAGTATTTTCAAATCTCCTCACTTCGTCCGCCTCATTCCAGGGGTGTACGACGAAGTCCGCCATCCATCTTTGCAGAAAAGTGGCCAACCTCGAGGCCAACGCCGCTGCTTATGCTTTGCTGGGCAAGCCAGCTCAGCCACGAGCTGCCACCACACAGGCGCAACAAACCCTCGTCACCTCCTCCGTGCGGTGGCTGCCGTGTCTTCTGCAAACATGCCCCCTACTCCCGTCCAATTCTCATATTGACATGCACTCCATTTTCGGTTTCGAACCGCTGCACAACCGCCACTTCGGCATCTCCATGCTAGTCGAGACCTGCTTACTTCTTAGCCTCGATCCTTTTGTCCTATTCACAGCACAAGGTTCCGTCCGCAACAGTCGGAAGCAGTCCAGAACTAAACGCACTGCTTTCCTTCATGGAGTCCAGACAGTTCTGGCTGCCATTCAGAGAGACTTGTACGTTCCCGGCCTACACGTCGACTTCCCCGCCTCCCAAAAATGCAGTCGCCCGAACAGACTCTACAGAAATGAAGAAGTCCGCGGCATGGGGGAGGCAAAACACTACAATTCCGTGGACATGGTCGTTGCAATAATCGCAGGAATCATTGCCCGTTGCTTTGATGAAGCTGACTCCATGCCCCTCGCACCTATTTGCGCTCAGTATTGAGACATTTTACTACTCAGCTCGAGATAGGGAGTAAAGAAGCACTGGAGCTCCGCGGAGGTTTAGATCCTGTAGGACCGTGTCAAAAGGTTGAAAGCCTCCATACTCCACATCTTTGGGGACCACCGCCCGACCAGGCAGAAGACCCTCAATTTTCATCTCGTTGCCCGCCTTGCAGATGGCATCTACAGCTTTGGAGACCCACAACATCTACATACCGGTGTTTATGAACACACTCAAACTGTATTCAAGCAGGAATTCCACAGCACCTCCAAGCGAAGGACAACAGGCATGGGCGAAACCGCCCGCCGAATCCGTCAATGTAAAAACAATACTGCCGTGTGAACTCAAGTCGTCTCCGCCTCACCATCACTTCGCCTCACAAACCTACACAGGAATCCAAACGACAGGCACGAGGCAGGTCTTGTCAGGGAAGGCTTCAAGATGTATTTCCCCGAGCTTGCTCACTTGAGAACCCTCGACATGCCGCTTCTCAGAAGTGAAGAAGGCCACCTCACCGTCGCGATTCTCTGATCACTACGCGGAGAAGCTCCCGACATCTACCTCGATCTTCTTGTCCAGCTCGGTGAGCAGGGCATCACTGTGCTGCTGGAGCATGTCTGCGCCGAGCTTCTCCGGCAACATTCGGTTCAAAAATGTGACACTCTCCAAATTTCTAACGTCAAAAAGTGGTTACATTCTCGGCGGCTTCTACCCTTCCGTCAACGGCTATGAGTGCGAGCTGAATGTTATTTGACTCGACCCAACACGGAAACATGTCACTCAGTGCCATCATGCACATAGCAGCTTCGGCCCGACGAAACGGCAGCGATTCAGCTTGGTGCTCCTCCTCGCAGACAACATTAAGCACTCAGGCACTGTGTAAGTGGCCCAGGTGCTGTCTCTCTTCCGCATCTATGACCGCAAATCACTACAACCAGCCGGGTATGCTTTCGTCCGGTACATACATTGTATTACACATATCAACGCTGTGGATTACAGTCTGCAATGCGTTTGCTGGCGGTGGTCGACAGGTGAGAATGTGAATCGCACAGAAAATTCCGTCCCGCTCCCATACATGCAGCAAAGAGTGCATCGAGCTCCGGCTTCTCCGTGCTTTCGACTGTACAGGGTCTCTGCTATCATTGGGAAAGCTCACGTGGTGCAGTCAAATTTCCACCTCCCCCCTTTACTTCCCAGCTTCACTGGCTATACCATCGCTTTACATGAACAGATTCTGCAAAGACGATTATGCACGTCCAGTCCTACATGAGCACTCCCCTCCAACGGACACGCCATTCTCTCTGCACAAAAACTAATCACACAGAAGACTACACTCTGTTTCGTGAGGTACCAATGTGCAAGTACGGTTTCCTTCAATCTTTCTCCTCTGTGCAGCGACAGTTCCTCTTCCGTTGCTGAAACAACACCGCGCGGGGAAGAACCCCGAGTCATGGTAGGAATTCGTGACAGGCCAGACCCGCCATTGCAAAGCTCATATGGTCCCTGGCTTCAGTTTGTACATGCATCGTACCTATCGACAACACCGCCAAGCATACTCGAGATGTTGTCCGAAAACCACGTCTTTCGTACCGCCACATAGAATTTCTTAGGTCTGGAAGCGGGAGCTGAAGGCCTGCGAATGGCCATTCTAGAAAGAATCGAGAACTCAATGTTGGGTCGTGTCACTAATGGCAGGGTTTGAGATTTGCCTATGAGACAATAGATGAGCGAATGGATGTTGTTTTTTAGATTCCATTTCGCACATCCATATGCTCATATATTCTCACATGAGGAGATCCGAGCTCCCGTCGTTAGTGACACCCCCCGGCACCGTAAATAATCAACTTATTTTTACAAGTTTCATGAGGGGGCCGCCACTGTTCGTAACTGCTCTTGCGGAACAGAAACGTGAGGCTGTGTGTGCAAATCGCGTTCCAAGCGGCTGCAATCCCTGTCCGCAATGCAAATGGCACACACCTGCTCCTACAGCACCACACCACACACCCTCGTGAGACTGATATATCGAGGTGGTCTCCACTATTTTCTTTGCATTGTCCCGTTCTCTCTTCGCTGTACTTGTATCAACGTGGTTTCCCTCGCTTCGCTTGGGACGCCCTGCTCCACCCTCGTTGCATCCGCATCATTCCTGGGCTTCTTTCTCTCTTTCGTTTCTCACCGCACTACAACCATGCAGAAGATTGAACTCAGGTGGGCTGGGACAGCCGGCGTGTGCTTGCATGCCTTCATTGCCTCTCCCTCGTCGTCCGAGGTAACGGCGAAGTTTGACCTCACGAAGTTCCACATGTTGCCCTTCCTGCACTTTGTAATCGCAGCAGACGACAAGGCCTCAATGTCGGTCGAGAAAACTGCCGAAGTGAAGAGCAAGCGGTGCAAGCCTGGCCGCGACTTCCGCACTTCTATCGAAAGCACCAACGCTGTCTCTCGCGAGCTGGACAACGAGGAGATGAACGAGATAGTGCGCGCAGCGCTTTCAATCGTGTTGCTGACCCAAACATACAAGAGCATTGGAGAGTTCGCAGATGTGTCCCTGAGGCAGAAGTACTATGAAGTGTCCCTTCCTGTTGGCACCAAGTTCATTCCATCTACGGTCAATAGCGTGCGGGGAGTAGTTCCGCCAGGAACCGGTACTGTTGGCCGCTCCAGAACCTTGGAGATTCTCAAGTTTCTCCCCGCGATCAACGTATGCCACTTCACGCGCGGCAGCAAACGTGTATTCGCTTTGAAAAAGATGAACCAAACTGGAAGTCTTGTCGCGCTTGCTGTGCAGCTGCTAACTCGGGCAAGGACGAAGCTGGCGAGGGTAGTGGGAGTTTCCGATGGCAAGGCATTAGTCGGACCCTACCTTCTGTTTCGTCCGCGCGTTCAACACGTTGCGGCTTTTAAAGTCAAGCACGAATTGCTTTGCGCCTATCGCGCAGGAGATCAATCTACTAGGGAATGGGGTAGGAAGTGTGGAGGAGAGCACGAGCAGTACGGTATCGTGGGGCCTAACTGCGGAGAAGGATGCGGCAATGCGGGCATCTACCGTCCTGCTCTTGTCGAGCTTGCAATGCATCGTTAAAAATATAACTTTTTAAGATGTCAAGCACCGCATCAACTGGACATATCTAGACCGCATTGAGACGCGCGGTGACCACTTTTCAAGGGTCTTTGCCGACTTAAACGGAAATGCTCGGGAGGCCTTCGGGCTTCAGCGTGAAGCGGCTGAAGATAATGTTGCCTGTTGGGATGTTACCGGGGTGGATTCGGAGCTGTTGGATGCCGATTCGGAAGACACAAGACCGCGTCGTCGTCGGCGGTTGGCACTATCGAGCACCACACCCATTGTGGGACTATCCGCGCAGCATGGTCGTCTTTCGTTCTCCCAGCTGAAAGAGGAGATGAGGCTGGACCAGTAGGGTCGCGACGACGAAGTGGGCCGTGTTGTGGCACACAGTCGGACGGGCCAAGCTAGTGACGCTTTCCGGTCCACTCTCAACGCATTGGTTTCGAAGCCGAAAGAGCCCGTTCGTGAAGCACAAGAACCAGCCAACCGCACCAGTCCATCTCCACTGCCCGGAGGACGAGTCGGAGGAATCGCTCTCCACCGAGAATCCATCGGGCGAGCTTCTTGCGGAGTTACTCGGCATGATGAAGTCGGACTGCCGTGTCCACAGCTCCACTATCCCCGACCTCCTGAGTCATCAAGCTGACGACTCGGGTGAGTGCCTGGAGGGTAAGGTTCAGCTGCAGTTGACGGACCCTTCGCTCAAAACCAGATGCGAGCGGGGTGCAGACCACCCTGTCCATTATGTCCTCACCCACAACGGCATGGACGCCTCCATGCAAATATTCGACGCACAGGCTTCCATAATCGCGCACGGAATCATCTTATATAGTCGTCTGCAAGTCGGCATGTGGCTTTCGCGCCTCAAATATTACATCCGTGAGGTGTACGAAGAAGGGGATGACGGGGACAGTGTATCAAGGGTGATGCGGCAGAAGGACCTCGTGTTAAACGTGGAGGACCAGGCGATGCTCCACGTCCGAGCTCGATGTCGTTACACGCGAAACACGGGTATGAAAAGATGTGGTCAAGCCTCTATCACGCAATGAGCTGTTCACTTCTGAAGGCGGAATCTGCCGCTTAAAGTGCAGCTGGTGCGGGTATGCTACCAAAGCAGAGGGTACTTTGCAGTCATCGCACGCAGCATGGACGTACAGTATGGATGGAATCCAGCGGCTGCGGCCCGGACAGGTGGTAAGAAGAGGTGGTGATGGGAGTCACATGAAGATGCTTTGACTGAAATAGAAGAGCATCGAGCACATGTGCGAGCTGCTGTAACAGTATTCGGCACCAGAGGACCTTGTGGTGGACCTGTTCGGTGGTACTTGCGCAACTGCAAAAGCTTGCGTAAGGCTTCCCAGACATCACCGTTTCTTGGTGTGCGACAGAGATGAGGAGTGCGTCAGTCAAGCTCTACCGAGCTTGGGTAAGGCGTTTGGCGGAAGCGTGGTGGGCACCGCGTGCGACATTGGTGACTTTCCGCGGAGTCTCGAGCTTGTCACAAGGTACTTGGAGGGCATGAAACGGAATGTGTCTGCCAGGAGGGGGAGCATCCCTGCGGATGTTTCTGCTGAGTGTCTGAGGCATCTATGTCTACGGGACGACACAGTCCAGTTTATTGCGAGCTACGCCGGGATTCCCATGCTTTCCCTACGCTACTCACGGGCGTCGACGGACATCTGGCCGTCGAAGTACCACGCCCTGCTGAACACGCAAGACCCGTTAACATTACGTGCGGTGGAAGCGATGGCGGGTTGTCTGGTGGTGCGTCCATCGACCGTCAAGTACGAAGTTCTGAGACTGGGGGTATTTGTGGACTGGCTCTTCGCAAAAGGGGAGACGATCCTCCCCATCTGTTCAACTCTCCTGTACGCAGCCTTGCAAGAGCACACGTCGGAGAAGGCGAGGATTTACGGAGGTGGAATTCTGGGAGTAGACAAAGAACGGTTTAACCGGGTAGCCCTTCTCGTCAAAAGGCGGCCGGAGTCCCGCGAAGGTCCGAGGCGAGAGTTGTATATGGTACCGGCACCAGTTTGTGTTGCCGGGCTCGTGAATGACGCTCGGTACTTGCCTGGGGTTGAGGAGGAGCGAAACAGAGGTACTTCTTGAGCGCGAGACACCATGTTGGATTTTTACGATGATCGAGGGGATTTGTCGCACAGAGCATTACGTTCACTGCGCACCGTTACGATCCGTGAGACGCGTGAGAATTTGAAGGGCAAGGATCCGTCGACAAATTGCGGGGATAAGTATAGCTTCTAAGTACGTCGTAGGAACTTCCAAAATAGCGTGCAGGTAAACAAACTTAAACACTACATGCCAGTTTGAGAACTTATTTCGGCAAGAAGGTCATAATAAAGCGACTGAGGAAGACTTGTGCTCAGCCGCAAGAAAGCTCGCCCAGGAAAGTGGGCGATTTTCGTGCCGCTGTAACAGGGAAAAGAGATTTGAGAAGTACTGAAAATTTAGACTAGGCGGGCGTCACTAGGGACAGGGGTTGAAATCTACACATGTGAAAACACTTGAGGAGATGGATATCCGAACTTTAATCTGACACAAAAGATCCATCAGCCGATGCATTTTCACATGTGCAGATCTCAACCCCGGTAATTAGTGACAACCCCGCGATCGTAAAAACTACTTACTTTTCAACGCCACAAAACATGCGTTTACAATCTCTCTCTGACGTCGAATCGAGGTTCAGTTTGTTCCTACGCTTTGTGTGATACGTGTAAGACCTGTTGAGCACAAGAAGTGTGTGCCTCCCGCTCTGCACGTGTTAACTGTAGTACGGCTACAGCAAGTGTGGAGCGAGGTGTCGGCGTCTCTACTTGCCACGTGTTTCTAAGGATAGGTGGGCGCACAGCGTAGGAAGAAAGTTGTTTCAAATGAAAAGATGCCGACTCGACTGTAAGCCTCAGCCTTTCGCCGCAACTGGAACCACTTCGCCGGAAACCACGCGGTGCCAGATGTACGAATTCGTGGCCGCATCGTTCGCCACTGACGGGTCCATGGAAAACACACGCTCTACAGCACGAACTTAATGCGAAGGATAGAACCACTACGTTTGAGCCCCGCGGTACAGTTGGACGTCTTGTGTTCGGCACAAACTCAACTGACACCGCCCAGCCGTACTAGTGCGATCTTTCATGTCTTAAGCGGATCACACGTTAGTCTTTGTTTGGGTTCCACTGCGTTTACGATACTGCCCGAGGAATCAGCACAGAGTTTTGCACACCGTCTCTTGCCATATAACCTCGGCAAGATTCTGGATGAGCCAGTGCCGCCGAACATCACCAAGTATAATGCTCAGTGCGCTAGAGCCGCAGATGGAGCATGTTGCGCGTAGGGGTCTGCAGTGCGATGGCGCAAAATCTGTCGGAAGGCAATTAACAGTAGGAATGGTCCAAGGTAAGCTTATCCACGTGAGGCAATCTATAGGTGGTCATGTGACAATGGGGTACGTAAGGCGAGATACGGAACTGCAGTCTACTGCGCAATCCACAGTATGAGCGGAACGTTGTACCAGTAAATGAACTGCGAGTAGTGGATGCGGGCGCTCATTTGACGTGGCAGTTCAAAATAATTTGTATTTCGCGGTTAGCATCTATGCGAAACTCCGCCGTACTACACGAACTCCACGTTCTGGAATGCCACAGAAGTCAGCATTCCACGGCATTCCGACATGTGCAGTACGCGTGGAAGGTTTAGTAGGCTACTGCACCCAGTGGACGTCCGCATCCATTTCCATAAGCACAGACGTATCAACGGTGGTGCATCACCCCGCTTGCGGAACAAATATTGTGGGTGTGAACCATATCTGTATCAACACATTCCACAATAGTTTGACAGGACTGTAAAGACTGAAGACTGCTACCTCCGTACACTTTTGCGGAGGACATCATTCGTACAATTCAGGAGGAGCACGCCAGCTGGGAGCATGACGTCGCAGCAACTTTTTTCGCGTCCAAGTTGTATCTCCAGTAGAACACTGGACAGAAACTATCCTCCCCAACGTCCTTGGGGATACATCACTACGCAATAAAAATATTTTTTTCTTTTCCAATGTCCTGGTACCACTCGCTTCTCGAGATCTTCACCGTCAATCTCCAAACACGAAGCAACCCGTTGCGAGTAGCGGCTAGTCTCCGTGAAGTCGAGATCTGTTACGTCGAGAACCCAAACTACAGCGGATTACCCTAGGGGAATGACCACCACCCCGACCGTACTCTGCGGCGTCGTCATACAGATAGTTCTGATAGAAAGCAAAGGCTCGAAGATGACTGCTCTCCGTTAGCTCATAGGCCATTTTCTCGAAGGCACAAAGTAATGAGAGGTTCTGAATCTCTAAAGAGTCCGAGTTTCGCTGTGCACTCTGTACTTAAGCACCTATCGCTGCAAAAGCGAATTATACTCGCTGAGACACTACATTCGTTGTGCGAAAACTTGTGCATTTCATTCCTGTTCCAACTCAGAAAAGCTCAGAATCATCGCTCATGGAACATGAATTTCTGATCGGATCGCTGTAGGAGCACATCCCTCCCGTAGCAAGTTACTCTTGGTTGACCCTTTACACGGAACCGTGCCTTCGGGACTAGTCAGCGTCGTCCAGGTATACTTTTCCAACAGAATTAACGGTAAGACGCCAGTCTTGGGCGCGTGCTTGCCTCGTAGCAAACCGCCTAGAGTTGCAACGGGTGGCGCCCGCGTAAAATTGAGTGTTACGGTCGGACTGCTACAGTATACAAACAGGTAGAGCTCTATGTCTGTGACTACAGGTTGTGACTTTGCCACTGTTGGCATGCGAGCGGGAGCAGGGCGTGACGCCGCGCAGCTAGTTACCGGTCCGTATTTACGTCCTTTCGTACGACTCGTTTAACAATATTCGCTTCAAGTAAGTAATCCCTTCTCTCGCCATGTGACCGGGAATTGCTCGACCGTTTCGTGGGGCATCCGTTCACTTGTCTCAGACGTTCCAGGGTCATCCAAATGGGCCACGACACGTGCCTGGAGGTTTCTCGGAAGTAGTTCGATAGAGTCACGGAGAAGACCCATCACGATTACAGGACCACGCTGCGCACGCCATGTTCATAGAGCCTTTTCTATTGTACCTGTCGTGCACATCGTGTGTCTGTCAGAATGGGGGAGTAGTTTCGTATACCTACAGACAAAATCGATAATCGCACAGTAGCTGCTTCTACCAATCTCGTCCCTTTTGAGCTCACCGTGCGGGAGCTGGACAAATGCCATGATTGCCGCAGCAATATTCAGTCCCCAAATGGGGGCCATTGTACAGCTCGCCCAAAAGCCGGTCCTTGGTACGGGCCATGGGCACTATACGGCGCATCCATACGCATTTCGACGAAAACCTTCATTTCCCATAGAAGCTCCACGCATTTGCCCTAGGATGCCCTTCCCTTTCGTGAACATCGACGAGTAGTACTCTTTCTAGAACTTTTCCTGGCAACGAGTCGGCTCCTCACAAGTCTGAAAGTGAGTTCTGGCCGTTTGTAAAGTCATATCTGAAAACTGGCCAGTTTTTAGTGTTACTCTCAAGGATCCGTTTCGGACTTTCTTTTCTTGGTTCATTGTCGGCTGCACCAGTGATAAGTAGAAGTATTGGACATCTCAAAATTGCCCGCAGCCCTCGTCAAGACATGTGCATAACCCCCGCTCATGTCAAGAATTGCCGCGTCCTCTTCTCCTTAGTTAGGAGCAGATCGGAAATGAACCCTCGTGTAATGTACGATTTGTTAGGCTGATACTGCTGTGTCCCACATAGTACAAGCATCTTTAGCATATCCACACTCTCTTGGCCATCTGGGCACATTCACAGACCCAATGTGACGATGAGGCGCCGGGATCTGAGACTGTCTACAATGATTTCTGATGCCAATGATGACACTCGTGGATGTCTACTAATACTTACGATTACTCTTGCTGCTTAATTTGTCAACAATACGCACGGAGAGAGGGGGAGCATTTCGGGTGCGACCACTACCATCTACGGTACCTTTCTGGTCACAGGATGTAGATTGGTCGTTCTTGCTTATGTGTCAAATGGTTCGGAACTTGTCACATGCATTGGTTTAACGCCATTTCCAGATCTTACTAATCGTTTCGTACTGTTATTACAGTGTTGCTCATAAAGATGGGGCCACCCCCCACATTCACCGCGACCACCAAACCACTACAGTCTGACACACTGAACACAAATGTATAGTAGTGTGACGACTCTAGACGAACGAATACGACCAGTTTTAGGTAAAAAATTCGGCAACTTTCGAAGGAAGGGAACTTCATTCAAAACTGGGGTGATTAAAAAGATAGGGCCACTACAGTACAGGACCATTTTCTGCCCTATTAGTACTTTGTTCTCATTTCATTCTCTTGCACCACGTCCACACATATATTCTGCATACTTCCCATCAGTTTTTGTAGTAAACTATCAGAAATAGCACCCCACTCCCTCCTTACAAATGCAATCAACCCATCGCGGTTACTGCACTGCTTCCCGCCACCCTATACTTTGCGAGCCAGGACCCCCATAGGTTCTCGATAGGTTTTAGGTTCGGAGACTTCGCCAGCCACACCATCACATCCAATCACTGGTCGGAAAACCAGCTTTTTGTGAGCTTCGACGTGTAAATGGATGCGTTGTCCTGCTGAAACACCGAATCAGTGCCGTGATTGCCGTGCGCAAAAGAAAGGAGATAGTTCTGTAGGGTCTCCGTGTACTTCTTAGAGTCCTGACGACGATCCGTTATAGCGAGGGATGTCTTCCCACCGATTGAAAAGGCGTCCCAGAGCAAAACGCCACCACCGCCACTCTGACGTTTCGAAGATACCCTTTTATCCGTCCTTAGGTCGTCCCAATAGAACTCGAATCCATCTGGCCCATCTAAGTTGAGCTCGTTCTTATCATTGAAGACCACTTTCGACCATGAGTCCATGTTCCACGTCACATGGGCTCGAGCCCAGCTCACACGACGCATCTTCTGATCTTCAGTCAGCATTGATGAGGCGATCTTCTTCTTGTACCTAACATGACTGGTCTTGTTCAAGGTCCTTTGGACCGTGGAAGCTGACTCAGGGAGCTCGAGGACCTGTCGTAGGCCGTTAGACCCAACATTTTTGTTCGATGCCTCGCGGATTAGGCGACGTGTCATTCCATCTGTAAGTTTTTTCGGTCTTCCGGGGCTTTTACGTGTCCTATACCCTTCTTGATCATTAATATAGGACTGTACCACATTCTTACTCCTTTGTATAGCCTTTGCGATGGTTCTCGAGCTTCCACCAACCGTAGAGAGCGCACCAATTTCCACTTTTTCTTTCTCAGTGAGTGACGTGCCTCTACCCATCCTGTTTACACCTGCGATCGTTAACGGTGGTCTGAATACATTGTTGTGTTTCTTTGCGTTCATTTATACTACTAGGCGTAGTTTTTAAAGTTGTAACAGTACAATTAACACACATTTGTAACGTGTGGCCCTATCATTATGATCAGGTGTATTTCAGACAAATGTTACTTATTTCGTTTATCTAGGCATTCATATGCCAATGGCTGCTTATACTGGTTCTCTAGATGATATACTTTAATGCACAAATAAGTTCTGTACCGTAGATATAAGTAATTTAGATAACTCTGGAATATATGGGGTGGTCCTATCTTTATCTTTATGAGCGGCACTGCAGGCATGTGCTCAATCCCGATATGCGTGATCCTGAATTTTACTGGCACCCGTTGTCACACATACACATCCGATTTGACGAGTTTCTTCCCCGCAGAAAAGCGCTACTGCCTGCGTTTCTTCTTCGCAGTGGGGCTGGTCGTGCATAGTTGCAGATAGCCCATTCCACTGTACACGGATCCGGACCATCAGCTGGTACTTGTTTCCCACCAATCGAGTGATTGCTGCCCCTAGTTGCGCTCAATTACCACTTCCACTGCTGTGTCATCTCTGACACGCCTACAGGAACTGTAGAGGCGCTGTTCTGTCGATTTTCACTGACAGGTAGTTCGGTCCCTTCCCTCGCACTGATAAGATATGTCATGTCTAGATTTCAGCTCTTCTGTACTACGTCTCCATCTCATGATAAATGGTTTGTCCAGTTTCGCGGATTCTCGAGATAGTATCTTCACGGGTTCGACACATATCAATTCTGCAGCAGAGACTGAGACCTAAATTGGGGGCTATTGCTAGGCTCCCGACGCAGTTGGTCGGGCGTCGATCCAATAGAAGAGTTTCTGTTGCTGTTGTAGTAAAAAGCGAAAGAGATCACCTGAATTGGTACCCACAATTGAGGGTTGTTGGCTAAATGGCGTCGTGCGGTAGCTGTAGCGGAACCGAAAATACCCCCCAGTCTAGAATTTCTACGCCGGATGTAGAGTGAACGACAGGTAAGACACCAGTCCGAGCTGGGACTAGCAACAAAGCAACGGTGAAATTAACTCTTGACCCCGAAGTATGCCGGATAGTCGTATTTAGCACGGCTAAAGTGGGGTATTCCTGTCGGCAAAGTCCGTCAAGACGTACCGTACATTTTCCGCCGAAATGGTAGGAGTGGCCCTCAATTATAGACGATTCTTTTCCTCCCGGACACCGCGTCTCATCGAGTACTCCTGGATGTTTTTACGCCCAATACCCTATGTAGTAGGTGCATGTACTACTGTGCGGCAAGTGGTATCCGGGTTCAGCAGATTGATTAGTTCCTCTTTGCGGCGAATTAGCTCGCATGACGGTACGCGCCACATCAAATGACAAATTAAGGTTCTAAGGAATATTTGTGAAACCCTTCAATTGGCTATCATAGTTATTATTTTATAAAACAATATAATAGGGGATGGCTATACCCCTCTTGTGGTACTGTACGTTTCACGGTGTGCAGTCGGAAATAGTCGAGATTACTGGACGTGCCTTGAGCTCTTCAAGAGAGCCTCTGTTGCGTATTTCTTCGATAGTCAAGGATAGGTTTCGTTCAATAAGCTGAGGCTATCCGCTGTTCTCTAACGTCGCGGCGTATCTAGTGTATAAGTTGCAAATTCCAAATCTACCGCTCGACAGTGGTTCCTTTCGTATGTTTTACCCGATGCGCAGCTTTCGGCACCCCCTTCAACCTTTGCAAGAGTATACTTCTCGAATGGCACTAGAGAACGCTCTGGTGTCTATCGAACATTGGATTTTGCCTCATAGAAGGTCAAACGTTGGACTCATGTGAGGCCAACTGACCACCGAGAAAATATGTCAATTATATAATAGGTATGAGGAACATGCTAGTTGTTGTTCATGAAACTTATCTCACCACCTTCTATGACATCAAACCAAGGGTAGCCTACTCTGTTATCTTAAAAACCCGACTACGCAAAACATCTGCTCAGTTTATCTACAGCTCTGACATGCCCTGATAGAGTACTCAAAATGCTTCAATTCGATACCATAAACTGCCGAAGCGGATGCCTCCTTGACCATGTAGTATCTCTACGCAATTTGACCTCATATGATGCCAATTGTCCAATAGACACTCGAATACAAATCTCTTTACAGGTGAGTCGGACGGCACATGCTAGAGCGCGTTTAATCGCCCCTCTTCTCCATCATGTCCAGACGCAGTTCCAATCGCTTCGGTCCACACCTTGCTAAGAGCGGGGCACGCACAGCACGAGGGCACACCCTGCATGAGTGCACACCCATACCACGTGTCTATTGTACCGACCGAAAGTCACAAATGAAGTACGGAAAATTGGAAAACGTATTCACAAATCTACGTCAGAGAAATATCAGTGTTATGATAATGCAAAAGTTGCATACGAGTACGCTTCGTTCTCGTACTTTTTAGTTTTTGAAGTGTAAGATTAGGCTTGCTGTAGCTTACAGGTGGTCGAAACAAACTAGTTTCAAATATTTTCTAAAACTTCAACCTTATTCTGACGGAAAAGACCAAGACCTTTCGAATGATATAAAAATCTAAGAAATCGGCTAGTTTTAAGTTTATATGATAACTCGTTCCATACCCGCCTCATATGAGGCGGAAGGTACAATATACACTAGCAAGAATTGAGGAGATTGTCTCCCGTTTCTGTTTGGTGTCGCCGGTTAATATCAGCTCACAGCCTCACTATAGTGAAACAGTAGCACGCTGCTTGACACTCCGACGCACTCTGTAAGCAGGCAGTCATCTTCTTGCGCCCGGACGGGTTTGTGCGGCGTAGCGAGAACGTGGCGGTCTGCAAAGGCACGAGAGGTTGCGGTAAACTGTCTGGGGATTGTCATCTGTTTGGTGCAGGGTACGCTGAGCAAGTGCGCTGTGATTGAACAGCAACGGCGGAATGGGGCTGGTGGAAAAAGGGGGAATGATGGAACTGGAGTGCAGAAGGCAGGAAATGCAGGAAGAGCTCGCCCGGATATCGCTTTTCAAAAGTCCTGCAGGTACAAAAAATCTCTTCGAACCCCTCTGACAGTACATCCAGATAGCGAATACATGACATGACATCTGTTAGCCGTTCTGGGCCATTCCAAAAAGCGTATTCCATATAACGACCTAGAAAGCATGAGGCAGTAGGATTGGGTTATGTCAGGGCGATTTCCGGGCGAAGAGTGTACTGGCGCAGGGCTGCCTATCTGTGGCGTAGTGACCTGTTACTGTGCTCTGGACTGCTGCATCTTTACATATGTCGCGAAACTAGCAAGTTGTCGCTGCTGTGGACAAATTCCGGGGGTTGTTGGGCCGAGTTCGAGGGTTTTCTCGACAAGTTTCGAGGGTTCTGGGGTAACGCTACGTTTCAATCTTCAAGGCTATGCTTCTGAAGGAAAAACACAAGGGAGGGAAGAGTTGTGGTAGGGGAGAGGGGGTAGGATTTCAATCAGCGATTTGCTTGGGCTGGAATAATACTCAGTAGATGTCGACGGCAGGTGCTCTGCACGGTGACTTGTAAGCTGTTTGCGTTTGCTCGGGCGAGGGCGACAAATGCATGAGGAAAGTCATCGTCCATGACGCGGGTTTGCCTGCATTATACGTTTCCATATGCGGGACATGAGATACATGCACTGTCTATCGAAGAGGCGCCCACGCTCCACGCCGCCGATTGAAAGGATCGTACTTCCGGTCATGATGTTACACCCAATTACTGAGTGGAACGAGCTGGATAAAAGATACTACCTCGAAACCGACCACCCACCTGGAACTGCGCTCACATACTGCACACTGTAGTCATCAATCAAACCATAACCCGGGCGTTTACTTCACTATCGTCGTGCAACATTTCATGGCTATACCCGCTCGACTCACCGTACTGCGGATCGACGATCCGAATGACGACGCTCTTTTGGGCAACCTACATGACTCTTTTTACCGAGAATCCCAGCCGAATAGCTGATGTTCCCACACCCCACTATAACCACCGAACGTTTCAAATCTGAACATTCCATTAGGTATGTTTCCAATGACGCCAATGATGGCGGCGGGGTTTGTGGCTCCAACTACTGTGCCCGTGACCGCCGCCGCCTCCTCCTCCTCCGATGTTGATATCACCTGCAGCTCCGCCAGCTCCGCCAGCTCCGCCGATTCCAAAGAACGCCGCCCCACCAGCGCCGCCAGGGCCACCCGCAGATATAATCTGACGGAGGTTGACGGGGGGATTCTGGGCGCTTGTCGGAGTGCGCACTATGGCGGCATGCAGGGCGGTGGCAAATAGGCACACGGCAAGGAAGCGGAGCATCATTGCAGGATCGGTGGATGCTGGGGTTGCGTTCGGTACTCTGGTAATGGAATAACACCACGGGATGGACTGGTCGATGATAGGGTACACATTTTTGACGAGAAGACTGCGTTGCCCAGCTTATATAGGAAAGTCGAACTCAGCTTCCTTGACTCCATTCCCGAACAAAGACATGAAACCCTCGGTGGATGAGGGTAGTCTGATCACCAATAGAGGCTTGGGTTCTCAAGGAGCTGCATGCAGGTCTGGCTCCCGGTTCCAGCTTCTCTCGAGCCTCGAGTTTAGACCACGAGGTGCTTCAATGACTACATGGCGAGAGATCGTTTCGTCGGGATCACCTTGTTTCGATATTCAGGACAATCTGCTACCTTCACATAAGCCGCTCCGCTGATACTAAGGTGATTTTGGCAATGAACACTTGTCTCCTGTTGAGCAAAATGGATATGAGAATGACACAAAAGGGTGATCTGTTGTTGAAACACCCTCGAGATATACATGAGCTGGCTTTAGCTTTTTTCTTCTTCTTTCCACTCGCTGCGCGGCACACCGGTACATCGCAATGCAACAGGAAATGGTTTGATTGCGGCTTTGTAAACTTTAGAGGTGAGTGGTCGGACTAGCAGACGAGAGTTTGCGAACAGACACTTATTGTCCTGCTGCACAGCTCGATCGGCTATTCTGAAACAGTAGAAATGATGGGAGGGTACCTTGAGCCGTGTACTGCGTATGTCCTTTCGATTGGCCTTGTACCAAATTTTAGAACTCTACGACATATTATTGTGCAGCTTTAAATCTCATATATCTGCTAGCATCGGTGCACTATGATACCGTTGTTTTCTCATCATTCGATACAGTATTTTTCTACATTGAGTATGCAATTTGATTGATCACTTTCCACGGAGATTGTGAATACTTTGGTGCCATCAAAACAACACACAAGCACAAGGAAATACAGTTGCTTGGTGTTTAAACCGTAGCGGTTCCCGAGATCTCCGTGTTTCTAGAGGAAAATGCTAACGGCCCTTTTCTCTTGATGGATGAGGGTTTGTTCCACCGACAAAGTATTTGAGAGGAAACTGCAGTGGATAAAGCATTTGCAAAACCGTCGACATATGACAGATGCTTTAGTTTCAATATCCTTCAACTATGACAATTGAACAAATAAGTAAGGTGCTCTACTACCAATACATTGTCATTGGTTGAAGGCTTTAGCAATCCTAGACTCGATTGCTGTGGAAGGACTGTGGAAATCAAGAAATAATTCCAAGATTGCGAGTACAGCTTTCGGACGTCTGCAGTATTAACGGTGAACCTGTAACCATTAAGTTTTCATACGTGGTGCTCGTGCTTCCTTGCAGAGCTATGTACGCTTCTTTTGGATAGCTTAACTCACGACAATATTGGGAGCAATGTCTGAGTGCTGCACGACAGAGCCCGGAGATAATAAAACAATAGTTCCGGAGTTAGTGATCTGTTCCGGTGCTGTATTCGGCCTATACCAATAGGTTCATGTATTTTTCTGTTTTTCGCTCACTCTCAAAAGAAGTAGACCAGGAAGGGCAACCAAATGGAGTACTGAATACGATAGATGCAAAATAAAACGAGCCAGTTTGTTCACATGCATTGCCGACAGCACGTCAACCACTCTGTATTACGCGAAAACTGCTATACAATGCTAGCTAGTGTTTAGTTATCGAGACGCAAGTTACAAATAAGGCTAGCAGAAATCGCCAAACGTATCTGAGAATCTACATATGAAAAAGAGTAAAATATTGAGCAACATGAACCCTGTTTTTCGGGTGTGAATCCTTGTGAAGGGGTCAAATCTGAACCTCTGTATTCTAAAGTCAATGGATTAAAGTCTGGTAAGTTTGCAAGATGCACAAACATACTTTTCCCGGAAAAGTTTAGAATTGTAATCCTGGCTACAGCCCGAAGGATCTGTGATTTATTCAGATAACCAGTGTGGATTCTGACAAGCTGTATAACGGCCAGTAAAATCTATAGTGACAAATGGTCCTTCACCGGAGTGATGTCAGCAACAACAGCCACAACCTGAGATCGGCCAGAGTACGCTGACGCAAGATGGGAATCCTGATTTCAATAAAGAGAGAGGTTGATACAGATCGCTAGTAGTAATCGAACCACACGACAATTCATTTCCATACTCACCTTGATTGCAATCGATTGGGATTGCGCTGTCTCCAGCTCTGCATATGGTACTATTTTTCATAGTGTTAGTTATATTTTGTTCATCCGTTCTTCGTTTTAGGTCCAGCTGTACTGCTGACGATAACCTACTCCACGTATACTATACAAGCAAACGGCAAAAAAACTGTGAGTATCTCTGAGAGTAATTAAATGCATCTACCTCATTGCTTATTAGCGCATACTTCTCCTGCCCTCTAGAGTGTCTCTTGGACATTTGGCCTCATATGAGGCCAAATGCAGTGTCCAACGTCCAATAAACATTACCAGCAAAATGACCCCTCTTTGCAGGCTAATAACGCAGAAACTTTTATCCTACACAATTAGGTGTGTTTTCAAGTAGTTCGCAAGCACTTTCCATCCCCTCCTGCCCCCAAACCCTGATCCTCCAATCCTTTAGAAAACCTCTATTTCACCAATCCCTATTCTCCAAACCCCCTAACCCTAATCTATTGACCTCAAATACAGGGTTCCCAAATGAACCCTCCAAAAGGGTTCACATTCCAAAAACAGGGTTCATTTTGCACAATAATGTACCATTAGTATTTCTTGGGCATTTGGGCACAAATGACGCTAGCCTACACCACATGAGTCAAAATTTCAAGCCGAAACTTCATATTATTGTAATCTGTTTCAAACTTGTTCTTCTTTGCTAAACGACATCCCACCGTAGTGACAGCTTGGATAGGGTAGATATGGCCGACGTCATTGGCAACAGAAGCAAGGACTCCACCGAATATCCTTATGGGTCTGCAGGTTTGCAAACCTATTTGCCTCACTTCCAACCTCCGTTGCATCGTTGTACTACAAGCTCATAATTGCGTCCGCCTTGTATCCTTTGACCCCGAGTGTCTGCAAATTTATCAGGCCAACCAAAAGACCAAGGAAGTGTTAGGAACCGCTACAGACATCAACACGTCCGGTATCCAGGGCAAACATGTCACTGATAGCCACTTTGGCTAGTTGCTTCCCAAAAATGTTGGGTTCATGTCACCAGTACTAGGATAATACCAAAGCAAGAAGGAATCGAGAAGGTGTCTCTGAAGCAGGGACCCCAGCAGCTCCCCAGCGGTCTGCACAGAGGGAAAATCATTCGAGCACCGCAGAAGTAGGTGCCACCATTGACCTCTTCACATGCGTCGCTTCTGAATTCCACAATGTCACAACGATCACAAGTCAAGATGTATCTACTTAGATTGTGAAAGTCAGCAATACAATATGGGCTCGTACAAAATACCACTACAACAGAACATCTTACT
>JAUKWC010049164.1:0-44231 GCA_032356245.1 Endocladia muricata | reverse complement strand
CGGGCACTGGGGGGGGGGGGGGTGGGCAGGCGTATTTGAAGTATGGCGAGCTTTGTGGTATGCGATGCGATGCGATGCAGGGGTTGCGGGCTGCTAGAAGTGCAGAGGGTGAGGGAGTGCAGGTGGTGGTGGAGTTGGGTGTACAAACTGGAAGGAAATGTCACCGGGACGGGCGCTGTCGTCAGGAGAGTGGCAATACAATTGGTGTACGACGCGATTCGGGACGGGCAGGCTCTTGGCAGAGTAGCGCGATGCAATGCGGGAAGTGCGGGCTGGTTGAGGTGGAGAAGGTGAGGGAATGCGGCCGATGGAGAGGTGTGGTGTGCGAGCTGAAAGGTATGGTGAGCAGAATTTGCGGCGTAGCTCAAGGGTACCGAAACGTGTGGCGTGTGACGCCAGGCGGGAAGTGGGGGCTGTCGGAAGTGGAGTAGAATATGAGGTGGGGAATGTGGGGTGTTGGAGGGGGAGAGGGTCAGGGTATCCGGGTGAGGATGGAGTGTGGGATGCAAACTGGAAGGGATGATCGGCGGGATGTGTGGCGTCGTTGAGGAGTGGCGGGAGTGGTGGTGTGCGACGCGATGCGGGAAGTGGGGGCTGTCGGAGGTGAAATGCGTTGCGATGTGGGGAAGTGGGGGTGTTTTAGGTGGTGAGGGTGGTGGCATGCGGGTGAGGGTGGAGTGTGGTGCGCAAACTGGAAGGGATGTTGGGAGGGATGTGTGGCGGCGTTCAAGAGTGGCGAGAAGTATGTCGTGAGACGCGACGAGGGGAGTGCGGTCTGTTGGAGGTGGAGTGCGATGGGATGTGGAGAATGTGGATTATTGGAGGTGGAGTACGATTAGACGCGGGGAGTGCGGGCTGTTGAAGTTATAGTGCGCGAGGGAGTGATGGTGATGGGGGAATTTGAAGTGTAAACTGGAAGGAAAGGTAGGCGGTATTGTTTGCATCGTCGACGGGTGGCGAGACGTAAAATGTGCGACCCGTCGCGGGAAGCGCGGGCTGCTGGTGATGAAGTGCATCGCGATGCGGAGAGTGCAGGCTGGTGGAAGTAGAGAGGGTGAGGGAATGCGGGCGATGGTGTCGTGCGGTGTGCGTACTTGGAGGAAAGGTCGGCGGCATGGGTAGCGTGGTTGAAAAGTGTCGAGAAGTGCGATTTGCGGCGCGAGGCGGGAAGTACAGGCTCCTGTAGATGGGGCGCCATGCGACGCGGAGAATGCAGACTGTCGGAGGCGGAGTGCGATGCGACGCGGGGATGGCGGGCTGTTGCTGGTGCAGGGGGTCAGGGAGTGCGGGTGATGGTGGTGTATGGTGTGCAAACTGGATTGGATGGTCGGCAGGATGGTTCGAGTCGTTGGGGAGTGGGGGGACATGCGGGGGGCGATGCGATGCTGGAAGCGCGGCCTGTTGGAGGTCGAGTGCGATGCGATGCGGGGAGTGCGGGCTGCTGGAGGCGGAGAGGGTGAGGGAGTGGTGGTGGTGGAGTATGAGAAAACAAACTGGAAGGGATGGTGGGCCAGTTGGGAGGCGTCGTCGACAACTGGCGAGGCGTGTGGTATGTGATGCAATGCAGCGAACGTGTGTCATTGGGGGTGGAGAGAACGAGAGCGCAGGGGCGATGAGGGGGCATGATGGTGAGAACGTGGGTCCGTCCAAACACTCTAGAAGGGCTGTCCTTGTAGCAGGAAGGAAATGGAGTAGAGCTGGACTGGATGTTCACCGCACGCAGTGAATGTGCGGTTTAGCCTCACTTAGTGCGATGCGCAGGAGTACTGCATTTGGAACTGTAAAAATTGCAGGTGTAGTGCATTGTAACTAAAAATGGATTTCCGCACATCGCAGTACGCTGTGCAGTATAACTGGATCCTGGAGTTCCAAAGGCCGTAGTACATCAGCGGGTATTTTTAGACCTCGACCTTCAGTTGGTGGAAGTCGGAGTCTGGCAATACTGGACTCGGACGTCCACTTCGTGGAAGTCGGAGTCAAGTAATAATAGACTCGGAACTCCACCTGGTGGAAGTCCGGTTGTAGTAATACTAAACCCGGAATCGCACAATGTGTCGTAATTCACGGGTACTAGTAGATCTTATACTGGACTCAGTGCATGTCCGCATACGTTTCCAAACACACAGACGTGCCCAGCACCATTCGTGGAATCTGCCAGTTCCGACACGCTTTAGAGGGTACCTCCCGTCTACGTTCTGATGAGGCCACAGTACTTTCTTCGAAGGAAGTGAATATTTTTTCACGTCTGAGCTTGACAGGTTATGTCGGCACAACTCTTGGGACCCCGGTATAACTAAACATCGCAGAGTATAGCCTCCGGATTTGAAGAACCGCAAATGGCGCACAATGCGCGTAGCAGTCATCCTGGCGGTGCTGCGCAAGCCACCGAAGTGCAAGGAGCAGTGTGGAGGGTCCAATATAGGGTTAGACGCGGAGGGTAGGCCATAAGTCATCGGACAACACCGAAATATGTAATGGGAGAGGTGGAACTATGGAGTAGTTAAACACTCGCAGTACGAGCTGGATACTTTACTCGAAAATGAACAGCGAGTAATGAGTGCGGAGATTCACGAGACTCAGCTGTTCATAGCTTCTATTATCGAGAGTTGGCATGTTTGGGACAAAGGACCGTACTGTACGAGCTCGGATTTTGGGAATGCCACGAATGTAGGCAATTCACAGCACTCGAAAAATTGGAGTACGGGTGGGAGATCCGCAGCACTGCAGCATGCAGTATGTGTCCATATATATTCCCGCGAACACAGACATCTTCACTATAGCAGTATGTACGATCTGTAAGGTCGTGTTCTTCGTGTTCGGGCCCAAGCTACGAGTAATGTAGATCGACAACGGCTTGAATCGGTGCAGCGTTGTTACGGAGAGTGTTACTCGAGTAGGGCATGTCCAACGGCATATCGAAACTACTGAATGTGTCGAAGACGGGAAACAATAGCAGCCCCAATCTTTCTCCTCAAACGTACGGCCATCTTCCCCTCTGCCCATAGAGTACTGCTGACAAATAAGGTGTCCAAGGATTGCAATATAATGGAAGCAGTGGGACAAAGTTTTGTGCGTCCTGCGAGAGCTCCTTCTACAAATGGATCTTGAAACTCATACTGAGAACAGCAACTAATGTTTCCATCTCTTTCGATTGGCCACCATTCTACCTTTGCATATTTGCAGTTTGTTTGTTGCCATCCTCTCAATACCTATACATTATTCGTTCAAACGGTAGAGCTGTAATTGTGACTAGAGCATCGGAATAGGACATATTCTGGAAATGATTTCACAATCCCAGCACTGTTTCGAAATGCGTCTCAAAATATATAGGTAGCTGTACATATTGTTAGCTCTCCATTCTTCTGCTTCGTTTGTTGCGAGTGCAAACGGCAATGTACACCAGCGTCAGGCACAGTAGATAATGGTGCCTGGCGGGGAGGTCATTCTGTCGATTCAAATTTCTGAGAATGCATGCGGGTATCCACCTGCTACAGTACTTAAACATACCATTGATGCGTACTGAATGCCTTCGAATGTAACCAAATGCCAACTTTCAGGGCATCACAACATGTAGACCTCCAGAAGCACGGCGATTCTTTGTTTGCACGCCAAATTCCAGAACATGCATTGGTGACCTGAGGCGTCCAGTGATTGTCCGCGTCAACGAATCGGCGGCTAACTCCAAGAGGCCCATTCCGCCCGTTCTAGAATTTGTACAGTACACGGCGGTCCTACGCTTCAATTCCCGAACGTTCCTTCCGCACGGTGGCCTACAAACTGCGTTCCACGAAGCAAGTCCCGTCGAACCCGGTGTGGTCTAAACTTTACACAAGGAGGTTGCGTGCCTCTGTACTGGGTGGGTTGTGACCTGGAGCTGCCAACTATAGCCAGACCATGACGTGGGCATTCACGTTGGCACCTTCTATCTTCGACCAAGTTTCTTCTCGTGCCGTGTGGCCACCTATCCTCAGAAGACAGAGGAGGACGAACATGCCGAAACACCTTCCTGTGCAGTTTCTGTCGCCCTGGTACAAGCGATATCCACAGGACGGAGTTGACAGTTTCTTTGGCGTATAAGGTTCTTCGGGGTATCAGACAAAGCATATAAACGAACTGACGCAAAACAAGACTTCAGAGAGGGGCTATGAACGTGTACTTCACTCGAGTATCGAGCATGTGGTTTCTTTTTGGATAGAGCGGGGTCTATTTTCACGATGGGAGCGATCTGGTGACGGATAAATATATAATCACGTACACTTTGTTTGTGGGGTACATTTCACGTATTCAACTTCTCTTTTGTTTACAAATAAGTACATCCGAGAACCGGTCATCAGGGACATTCGCCAGGGCGAAATGTTCAGAACTTCTCAAAATGTCTTCTGTCCTACTGCGTCCAGAGAGTTGCCTACTTTTCCAGGAGACCAGTCTTGCTTATGAATTGAGGTCTCTCCAAGGTCCTATGAGCGTGGCCTACTCCTGGAAGCTGGTTTTTATTATTGCATTTCGCAAGTCATATTGTTTTAGAGCATGCTATTAAATGGCTTTGTCCGATAGACCTGTAATCATCCTCAGTATTTTTCTCGATGCCGTTTTAAACGTCATGGTCGTCAGAGTCGGAAGCCATGTCTCTATAATTAACCCTATATTCCATATTCATCCGTTATGTGGTCAAGTCTGCAGAACCAACCGTGCTCGTGTTGTGTGTACTGTCCGCTTCCCAAGCATTTCTATTCCTACAGTATGGTCAATATGACCAGACATTCTCCTCAGCATGCTTTTCGGTGTGACTGTTGAGCCATGACACACCAGGACCTGTACCCTCTTCTCCTCTGGCGTGGGAGAGACATGGTACTGCACTGGCGCCTGATTCGCAATGGGGTCTTCATATGCAGTCTCAGCTCTTGTGAGGTGCCCGTATCAGCAAATAACAGAATTAGGCGGAACCACTGTCCTGGTCATAGTGAAGTAATCCGAGGATGGAGCCCGCTCGCTTGCGTCCCTACACATATACGAGTGCAAAGACGCCCACAAACACCAACGGAAGCCCAACACTTTGATCACCATGGCCAAGAAGGCCCGCTTCTCCTCAGTCGTCGTCTTGTCGAAGTGATTTTATGGCGTTTAATGCGGTCGTTCCATGCCATTCACCATAATCCAACCCGCGGTACCGAACACGAAGAGCTTTCTCCTAGATGCTGTCCTTGGCGAGGCATACGTGTGAAGTTTTTTTGTAGACGGGTCTAGCCGCCCACCCCTTCGTCGAGCACACACGAAAACCCCCCCGAACTCGCCAGCTTCCGTAAACGAGTTCTGCGTATTGAATTTCGCCGCAATTCCGAGCTCCCAGTAGTCCGCGTCCATCTCATCTCCCCCTCCGCTCTCCCTCGGGTTCCGCCGAGTCCAAATCCGCTACTAGTTCTTTGCGACCTCCCCAACAAACATGTTCGCAAATAACGAAATAGAATCGGAATCGGAGAAACCTTCAGCATGGCAGAGCTGGTGACGGGCCCAAGGCCTCGGCACGGAGTGCGTCTGGAGCCAGCAATATTCTCCTCCGAGTGTAGCCGAGGTGCTAAAGCTAACGTTATCACTTCTTAATACCGGTATACGCACTGCCGAAATTCCCGTTCCCGTCCGGTACAGTCCTGCAACCGTGCGTTTCGACCTCCTCTGGCCTTCGAATGTCCAAATCGAGAACCTCGCTGTCGTACTCGGTATAACACACATAGCGAGGTGTAAACGAGTGATGCCGATGTAGTGCTTCCTCAACCGGAATGTGGGCTGCAACCAGGCAGGGCGGGCATATGAGGCTCATCGTTCGCAACGAACAACAGGAGCTGATCCCTTTCGAGATGTGACGGAACGAAATGTGCGAGTTGACCACAAGTTTTGCAGTCCTTCTCGGTTACCGGAATGTAGATACCTCAATCGACCTGGAGCTCGGTCGCAATTCTGTCCTCAAACATCTCCAGGCCAATTGAAGGTTGCCCGGAGTTCTCTAGGGCCGCCGTTGTCTTCTCAGCTATCTCCATTTTCTCCATTCCTGCCCTGATTTTCTTCGCCTCCTCCTATCTTTATTATCCGACCTTTTTTCGTCTCTGAGAGACTTCCGCAACTCCAAATTTTCTACATTTCCAAATATTGACTCTGAGTATGGTGCAAGCATCGTTTTCGTAGGACGTCCTTTCTACTTTAAATGCAACCCAATCAGAGCCTTCAGCGGACGGGGTATAGGCCCGCGTGAAGTAGCAAGGAAAACGTCGGAACGCTGGAGGGAGCAGTGCTTCAAAGCTGCATCAACTGGGGTCGCGATGCCAGCTGGAGCTGTGTTCTCCTTTTGCCCAGGGTCAGAGTTCTCAGGCACATTGTTCATGACGGATATACTGTAGGAAAGCCCTCTTTGTACCGTCCTAGATCTTCCGGGAGTTACCGGCTTCCTTTGGAAAGGGGTGCATCCGGTTGAGGTAAGGTTGTTGGATGGAGATATTAAGGAGCTCTGAATGCGAATTCTCAACCTCAAGGAACTTGTCCCAACCAAGACCTCTGGGTTTTCCGCAACTCTCTACCAACTCGCCGGAAGCATCGGCGAGGCAGTATAGGCATCTGTCGAAAGTCACAGATCGAAAGCTTTTCGCGCCGGACGGGTTGTTTGTGAGCTGTGACGCCGACGTTTGCAACAGATCAGAGACCTTAGGACTTGGTAAGCATACAAGAGCATCGTACGAGTGCGTAATATAGATATTCCTGTCTGTGGAGCTGTCGAAGTTCACCTAGCTCACCACTTGCACTATCCGCAAGTGTATGAGTATAGTCTCGGCTACGCCTGTGTATTGGCGGTAGGCAGACCGACCAGCTCCTGGCTACATTACCACCTTGGTCCTTGCAACCCGACATCGCTCCTAGCCCACCGCGCGTGGAATCATGACGTTCTTGATGCTGAGACCATGCAAGTGGTGAATGTCCCGAACGAGATAGTGGAAGGACGACTTTTCGATGTTGGCCCATCCCGGTAAAGTGCTCTCTCGGGAGCCGTCGGACATGGTTTCCAGATCCGTCATTTTCCACTGATCGTCGCAGAGAATAATACGGAGGTGGTGCCGACCGCGAGCATACTCCGTGGCGTCATTCTCCTCTTTTATATCAATGTCCTTGTCACGGAGGTGTAAGTCGCTTGTCATTGCATACTTTACGTCTTTGTGCATTGCGATGGGGTCCTCAGTGGTCTCGTCAGCGATATCTAGTATCGAGAGGCTGGCGTAGTGTCTGAAGGTGCCGTGCATGAGACTACACCTGTCTCTCTCGCCGTGCCTAATCATGATGACCAGTAGGTCTTTGAAATTGGGGCGTGAACTCTGCACAATGACATATCGCGGTTCCGTAGTCTACTTCACCGACAAGTCAAAATAGGTGGACTCGTCGTGGGCTTTTGGTACGTTATTATAGAACAACGGGTAGTCTCCCACATCCGCGGCCCGCACTTTGGAATCCTGCACGTTCGAACTGTGTGGTGGTGGTGCAGGGTGTGATGAAAGGGGCGCCTGGCCAGAGGTGTCCTGACGGGGGTGTTTGCAAGGCGGCGCCTCTCATTTGGAGGGTCAGGTGCCCGCTCCGAGCTACACCATAGCTGCCGCCGCCACTGGGTATGGGTACAGGTGCACGTTTGAGCTTGGCCATACCTTTACCGCGCACTTGATCGAGGTGGGGGTGAATTTGGCCAGAGGCTGTTCGTCCCACATTGCGAAAGTACGGCTGTTGGGAGTAATTTCTACCTTTCGGAATGGACGAGGACGGGTTATACTGTGCTATGGAAAAGAAAACAAGCAAGAATATGCACGTCAGAGAGGGAGCTGTCGTGATATGAGAGAACGGGAACACGGAGAGATGAAAGCTGTAGGCCGACAGAGGCGGGCACACGATGGCTACGAGAGCCAGAACGGGCTCGTTCGGCAGAAAGTGGTCTCGAGCCTAGAAAGAGGCCGATTCAAGTGGTCTCCAATGGAAGGCAGTAATAAATCCATAGTCTTGGAATCTAAGGATTGGGGGGATTGCTACTAGCAATAGCGGTGGCGACCTGCTCGTGGAAGATGACATAATTACGCAGGTCTGCGAAGCTGCACCCAGAAGACACGACCATGTGTTCACGTATTCGGACACAAGTGGACCGCTATCGTTCGCACTTTTGAACGTCCACTGGCCGCGAAGAAAGGAAAAACGTTCCCATCTTTCGTGAAGTGGGTGCCACGTAATGCCAGTTCGCGTGTGACACAGCGCGTCCAGGGATTGTTAATACCGCTTAGTGCCGCTCACTTTCTTTCCTGTTCCCAAGACATATGTCGCGCACTCGCTTCCCAAAGACGATACCGTACCCCTTTGTAATACGAGTAGATCGACCCGGTCTCTTCTACTTCCGTTCCTCTCTCCTCTGCTCTGTCCTGGGCACTACCGTCTGCGGCCGTGTTCCTGCTTTGTACGAACCACTTCTCATCGTCCTTTCTGTACCTGTAATGTTTCTGGACCTCCTTCCCTTTCTCCGTGCTCATCGCTCTGCAACCATACCGCGGACTGAATTGAACCGGCTCGCGATAGCCTCCCTAACCTTGCCTGACTTGCTTGCAGTCCTTTCATCAGCGGAGAGGAACGTGAAGCTTGACCTTCCGGAGCTCGATTTGGTGGAATGACCGCATTCCCTTAATGTGACAAGCGAAGACGCTTCAATAGAAATCAATGGAACTGTTGGAACGACGAAAAAGCGACATGAGCCGTGCAGCGACTCTTCTACGTTTGTCAAGAATGACGACCGAGTCTTTCGCGAGCTTTGGACCATGAGTACTTAGTAGGTAGCCTATGCAGCACTATGAGACGGTCTCGTGACTCAAAACGAAAGAGGGATTAGAGAGTGCCCCGATGCGGCCTTCAAGCAGAAGAGCTACGTCGAACTCCCAGCGTTCGGCCGTAAATGTACCGCCCGCAAGGACAGCAAAGTCTGGAAGGTTGCTGCACTAGAAACACTTCCTGCTCACCGTCTCAGACACTTTGAGGGGTTCATGATATGTTGAGCTGTGAACGTATCCACCTGGAAGCACGCGAGCAGAGACTGTTCTGCTGCGTGGGAGGGAAACCAAACCAGCGCTCGTGTTATGGCTCCTGTTCAGATTGTAAGTTGCGTGCATACAAGGCTGGCCGAGGCAATAACGGTTATTGGGGCCGAGGGCATAGCCTGACCCTGCTGTAAGACACAAGGTTCGGCTTAGAGAAAGAGAGAAAGTAGCAGGATGCTGAGGAAAATAGAAGAAGGAAAATGATTCCAGGTCTGGATGCTTTTTGCTTCGAGTCACACCCCATCACCGGCTCACGTAGTGCCCAGATGCATCTCGCCACCCATACTACAACAGCCGTAGTGTGTGCCGTGCTGCTCATGCGCACATACCATCTAATCAGCACAGAAACTGTAATGTGAATCGCCTATCTAACTCTCGCTACTACTATGACATCCTCGGGTTATAGTATATCTTCCCACTGCCAGTTCAGCTGTTGAGCTGAAAACATCCCAGTTTAGCACGTGTGAATCACATCGTTGGACCGTTTGAATTATCAGCAAACCATTGTGTGATACGTTGATGTATCAACCCCACGTCGTTCCTCCATATGTCAGCCCCATGTCAGTCAGGGTGTACAAACATAGTCAGTGACAGTAATGTAAGTTCATATTTCGAACATCCCCCCTCGGCCACTTGGTTCAACGTCCAATGCCGATTTTCACCATCAAAGTTTCCAACTTTACCGGACTAACAGCTTTCGTTATTACATCTGCTGCCTTTTCCGAATTGGACCAGGACATCAACCGAAACATCTTGTTTGATATCGCTTGTCGTGTGAAGTGATATGGAATGTCGACGTGCTTTGCCCGGCGGGACACACCTCCCTTCTTCGCGAAGTCCATGGCTCCACGGTTGTCAGCGCGGATTACTAGTAGGACATCACCAAGTGGAGACCCAAGCGGGAGACTTGTTACAAGTCTCCGCACTCATATGAGTTCTTTTGCTCTATTGCACGAACTGATTTACTGAGCCTCAGTAGAAGAGGCGGCGATGACTCCTCGTGTGCGTGAAGCACAGCTCAATGCCGCGCCGGACATGATAAACACATACCCACTGGTAGACTCGCAAGATCTTTTCTCACCAGCCTAGTCAGCGTCCACATCGGCGATGGGCTCCAAGTCCGCATCCGACGGAAAGGTCAGACCAGCGGTCACAGCTAACGACACATACCGTAGGACGCGTTTGATGGCATGCCATTCCAGCTCTGTGTCCTCTACGTCCAAGCCAGTCATAATGGGGGTGGCGACCCCCTTCGTGCTGGTAATTCCGAGCCACCCCAACACCGTAGCCGCGTACTTGGCTTGGCTGAAAGTTAGGGGTCCCTTCACAGAGTCTTTTCGAATCTCAGATCCAAGATATGCAAGAGCCTCCTTGAGATCCTTTTTCTTAAACTTTTGGCTCAGTGCACCCTTCCCAGTACCAAGTTTCTCATGACGATTGCAGGCAATCTGCACGTCGTCCACTCGCCGTGCTACCATCGGCACTGTATGGCTGGTGCGGAGTGCGTATGAGCACTCATCACCAGGTTTACATGATATACCGAGGTCTTTGGTCAGATTCAAATCAAAACACGTATGCGAACGGGAATGTACCTGTTTCAACGCATAAATTGACATCTGCAAGCCGTCCATGTGATCCTGTTTATGGCGCTGCTTGATGTCCTGTGCTTGCTCCATGTATACCTCCTCATCGAGCGTACCGTACACGAAAACGATGACAACATCCACCTGGTGAAGCAATAGATGTGGAGATGTCCCCCCAGCCAATAGTACGCCAATCGATGTCACACTTGCAACCGGAGCGTAGTTCTCAGTATAGGCAGTGCCCTCAACTTGCGATAACCCACGAGCCACCAATCGAGGTTTGCGTCGCTTGGCAACAGATCCATCTGGCTGATGTTGATCCTTACTGTGGTACACCCACCGATATGTAGCTACATTTTGACTAGCCGGGCGCGGAAGGAGGCGCCACGTCTTGTACTTCATCGGCGAGTCAAATTGCACCGGTATAGCCTGCCGCCACTTTGCGGCGTTCTCGCTAGTAGCAGCTTGTTTGTAAGTGCAGGGCTCTGGAGACGCCGACGCAGATGACAATGCCGATAGTCCGGACGGCTTCCGCCACGACCTAGGCGCGGAAGTAATGCGTGTCGAGCGGCAAACATCAGTTGAGCCATCCGACGTGTCAGCACCAGAACCGGTCTCAATATCACGGGAGTTCAAAACACCAGCGCTTGTGTCGGGGTACGTATTATCAGCGACGTCTTCCACTGAGCCAGAATCGAGGATTTAGGATTTGTCAATGTCACCGTCAGCGTGGTCATAGTGGCAACCGACGCTATTGGTCTTCTCTGCAATGTTGACGACGGAACCGAATAATGAATGTAGGTCAGCGGAGTAAGGCAAAAGAAGGGCGAAGGATACGAAGATGAGAAAAGGAAGGTTAGCGATGTGTTGCCGATCGTTATTCTGCGTTGGTCAAGAAACTCTCCTTGTATGCAGCTCTAGACTGCTACTCAGATCTATGTACTCACTTCACCAATTCTGTACAATCACCCGTACGAATGACTGACGACACGCTTGGACCAACCATTCTATCGCTACCACTTGTGCAGTTATGTGTATGCATCCTACACGCCGTCATTGCAGAGCCTTACTAGTCTCAGGGTCAGCCTGGACGCACTTTGACCGACACTGCACAGCATCGTAAGGCTAGATGCTGTTCGAGTCGCCTGACATAAGAAGCATTATGACGGAGTAAGGCTGGATGTACCTGGACTCATAAGAAGAAAACAATCAGTGTCAGGAAGTGGGGCTGCATGCGCATCCATGCCCAAGACCAGACTATCAATAAAAAGGAGTAAGAGTGAAGCTGGGCGCACTTTGACTCACGAGACAAGACAATCAATATGACGGAGTATGGCTGGATGTACTTCGAATCACACGACAAAACAGTGAGTACCACATAGCAATGCTGGATGCACTTCGATTCACGAGTCAGAAAAACCAGTTCGGAGCAGCAACGCTGGAATCACTTCATGCCTACCGACGTCGCCACAGTATGCCACACTGGCATGTCCATGTACGCGCATAAGCGAAAGGTGTCCGTACTGCCCCGGTCCTGTGACGTAGCCGTGCGATCGAAACATTACACGCACATTGTTTACACTTTCAAATCCATGCTTACATGCTCACTGTAGTATCAGCACAGAATGTAGCACAGCAGTACCTTTACTACCGACAGCTTGACACGTGTACAAGCCCGATCCAATCGCACATCGTCTATAGCGCTAGAAGCCAATATATTGGCTGCATTGGTTGCTCACTATGTAGATATATGGGCCAAGTTCCACTTCGCACAAATTGTCGAAAAGTGCAGTAACTTCGGGAGGGCCCTTCAGAAAGGTCGCTATCGTCTCCGACAATTATAATTCGGACCCCAGATCATGTGGCCCAAACAATGTACGTCGTGTGTGATCGCAATTCCAATACTGGAGTCATTGACGTCATGTGCGCTGCGCGTTGAGGACGACCCGTTAAATCGTACAGCTCGGCAAACTACAACTTTACCATCATCAACATCCCACAGCTTGTAGCTCTGCGAACCCGGCGCGTATCCGATCATGATTGCATCGCCAGCACGATGATGAAGATTTCGTCTCATATAGCGGTTGGTTGTATACCAGCATCTGCTCCCGAACACCCGCAAATGACTGATGTCCGACTTCTTGCTGGTCGGTAGCTCATGTGAAGTAACATTTGTCTGCAGCCCCCTGGTACTAACACGAATACGAACATATATCGCGGCCGCCAACGCCCCCGTCCAGAAGTGCTTGGGTACCCGGGCACGACGAAGCACGGACCGACTCAGCTCTTCTAAGGTACGGTTCAGGCGTTTGGAAACACCATTTTGATGTGGGTTGTATGGTCCAGTAAGACTGTGGCGAACGCTGTGGGCACCCAAGAACTGTTTGAATTCATTCGATATGTAGCCCCGACCATTATCACACCGCAAAGTTTTCCCGTTTCGACCGGTATACCGTTCAACCGCGGCGACCCACTTTACACAGCATCCAAACACACCTGACTTTGCTTTGACTGCGTATACTGTGCAATAGTTTGACTGGTCACCGATGAAAGTCACAAAGTACCGTGAGCCTCACAGCCGCTCAACCTGAATCAGGCCATACATTTCAGTGTGCACAACATCGGGCAAGCCATTGGACCGCCTCTTACATTCCCTTAGAATCGGTGCGCGAGAGCTCTTGCCCTATACGCATGCCTCAAATGCGCCAATGGACTTTTTACAGGTCACGACGAGGCCTTTTGCGGTCTGCTTATTGACCATGTTCATCAAACCACCAAAGTGCACGTGAGCCACTCTGGCATGCCATACATTTGGGTCAGCAGAGAGACGTGCGCATTTTCCAACCCCATGACGTGCCATAGGACTGGTTCTGAGGACATACACGCAATTGATACGATAGCCCTCAGGAATGACAATTGCTTCTTTCATGATGTCACACTTACTGTTACGAAACATAGCCTTCATACCACGTGAATGGATTGTGGACACCGAGATGAGATTGTACTGGAATGCCGGCATGTGCAGGACATTTCTCATCCGACATCTCACCGCCCTGGATCGGACATTCACATTAATCCGTACCGATCCACACCCGCATGCCTGCACAGATGTTCTATTGCCCATGAACACGTCGAAAGGTTCGGCAGACTGTAACTCGTCAAACAACTGACGCTCATATGTCATGTCGGAAGTACCACCAGAATCAATGTATCACAACTTCGAGCTGGCCTGTGACATATTGGCGGATGGATATGCCACTAAGCACGCCAAGTTAGTGGAGTTGTCATCTGAGCAAGTCTCTACCTTGAAACGGCTGTCATTACCGTGTCGATATGACGAAAGCAGCCCAGTTTTGCGATTTGAGGCTACTTCGTCATCGCGCTTGTGAAAACATGCTGCCACTTGGTGCCCGCTAAGATTGCAGTAGGTGCGGTAGCGGGGCTCTCGATCGGCACGCTTTGCAGTATTCGACATCAAAGCAGGATTACCGCCTTTGCTGGGCGTACAAGAACTGTGTTCACCGATGCGCTGTTCTGCTCTACGTAGACGGCTCGTCACAAACCGCAACATGAAGGATTTTTCACCAGTCACGGTGTCAATTGCAATAATGTGATGCTTGAATCGCTCAGACAATCCACAGACGATACTCATCACCATATCCTCGTCGTCAGCCTGAGCCTCCATGCTTATAAGGTCCGATACCGACTGATGAACTCGGTTCATGTACATCAGTACACGCTCACATGGTGGCATCTTCGAAGAGCACAAAATGCGTCGGGCGTTATGCTTCTTGAGTAGAGTGCGGCGCTGAAATATATTTACGACAGAGTTCCGAATCTCGGCCGCACATCGTACTCCACGCCCATAATCAAGGTGATCGTCACTAACACTAAAACCATTCCCGGCTCTTGCCTTTGCATCATGTCTGCGCCAAATCGAGAGCTCATCGCGCTCGGTCGGTCGTTTCTAACAAAGAACATCTTCGAGCTCGTCAAATGCTCGCACGAGCTCGAGTGGTCGCTTCCAAACGTCAAAGTTGTCCCTGCTGAGCTTCTCGGTTTTGGAGCTCCGAGTGTTTTCCATCGCATAATGAAGGGTATGCGGAGTATAAACTCTGGCCAGCGTGGACAAGAAAGGCGAAAGTGGGCTCACTTAGTTTATAAAAGTGACAAGAACCTGGTAGAGGTTAACTCTTCGCACCCCAGGTTAGACTCCTCGTGTGGGATGCGGTTTCAGGAACAGATGACTCCACTCTGCGCAAATCAGACATCAATGCAGCGAACTATCGTGATCATGTACCGTGTGCGTTCTTTGAGGGTCGGACCCTTGCACGCCAGTAAGACTTTCAGCGTTAGGAACGTTTTTAGCTTCCTGCCACTGTGTGCCTCAATCGAAACAGTGGTGCTTGTTGGTGGCACGAGTCGTCCCAAGGAGGACAGTATCTGCCGAAGCAACGTTCACGAGTCAATCCGACCTAGACTCTCTCGGACTCAAACGCACGCCGTGCTATACGAGCAGGATCGACAGTAGGTCGTAAGAACTCCAACTTCCGGAGCACAATACCCAAGCGCAAACAAAGCACGCCTTTACTCAGAATCCGGCACCAAACTCTCTGGTCACTCTGAACAGACTATGAAATGCAGATACTGAGCGTGAACGTCACTACACCCCGTCCACTAATTCCTCCACAACTCAGAAACATTTATCTGCCTAGACCCCGAGAAGAGTCGCAAGTGAAGAGCCACATGTTGGTTCAAGTCGCCATGCCTCCGTCATCTGACAAAGTCCTGGTCAGCAGATTCAGGCACTGCAAATTCCTTGAGATGCGACAACACCACCTGCGTATCCTGCCCGCAGGTGATGTGGATACCCGGCAATCCAGCGCTCTCGTACCACTTTGAGACAATGTGGACTCCCAACAGACAACAGAGCCAGTCAACCCAAACCGCGAACAGACAACAGCAGCGAGTCCAGGGACAAACAACGCAGCACTGGAGAAGATCTGCGCACAACATCGAATCTCCACACTAAGTTGGTGGAGGTGGAGAAATTTGTTCGACAAACGAAATATTTGGTACGATGACTCCCAGCGGACCAATGACCATGCAGCTTATGGCACGGAGAAAGATGAATATCAATGAGCAAAGGGAAAAAGAATCGAGTTGCAGATGGTTGCTCGGGGCTCATAACCTCTAGAAAATAAGGTCTCGTCCGGAGGAGGAGAGAGAAAGAAGCAGGGTGCTGAGCAACATAGAAGAAGGAAAATGACTCCAAGTCTGTATGCTTTTTGCTTCGAGCCACACCCCATCACCGGCTCACGTAGTGCCCCGTTGCGCCTCGCCACCACTGCTACAACAGCCGTAGAGTGTGCCGTGCTGCTCATGCGCACACACCATCTAATCAGCATACAAACAGTAATGCGAATCGGCTATCTAACCCTCGCTACTACTATCATATCCTCGGACTACAGTACATCTTCACACTGCCAGTTCAGCTGTTATGCTGAAAACGTCCCAATTCAGCACGTGTGAATCACATTGCATGACCGTCTGAATTATCAGCATTCCGTTGTGTGATGCGTTGATGTATCAACCCCACGTCAGTCGTCCATGTGTCAACCCAATGTCGGTCAGGGTGTATGAACCTTGACAGTGACAGTACTGTAAGTTGATGCTTCCAACAGTTGTGCTCTTCCATGCTCGATGTTGCCGAGAACACGATTGAACGTAAGGGCCTGCCTGCCACTCGTGTACTAGATCATAGCGGTAAATCTCGTCGAAGTCCCTACTTGAGGGACCTTGTCGAGCTGCTGCCAAACAAAATGAGAGAACTTCGCGCTGATTCTTGCAACTATATGTACCACGTTTGTGACGAACTTTCGCACCCTGCAACATATCTTCCCTCCCCTCCCCTGCATACTGACATGCACTGGCAGCTTTTCAAGACTTCAAGGAAGAAAGTCAGGGCAGGGACATCGACCCATTCAGGTACGACACCGGCACTTCGGGAAGCAACTTCTTTGTCTGACGTCTACAGGTCTACATCGATGCATCCGCTACCAGCCACAAGAAGAGAGCGGCCGTTATGTAAACATGGAAACTTGGGACAGATTGCTCTCGCGGCCATCACCAAGACTCGACCCATCTCCAAACTATTCCCTTTGGATTTTCATGAAGAACACGCTTGTGAGCTCTATTCGACGTCGCCTCGCGCCTCATTTTGTTCTCACTTTTCGTGTGTCTCGATTTAGATCTGTCAATATTTGATGAGGTGGGGGGGGTCTGAGTGTTGATGGGCGTATCGATCCACCAGCGTCCAGATACATGAGCAGTGATATGGTCTCTTTAAGGCTAAACATCCGACATCCATCCACCCGTGTGCTCGTACATGGGCAAACCTTCACCCGTCTGTTTTGTCCGGCATAGCCCATAAATAAAACCGCTCACCGTTCAACCACAAGAAATACAACTTCAAAAGTTCCGTTTGACGTCTACTCGCACTTCAAGCTTCCCCTACGGTTAGTAGGACACCTCTGAGTGCCGTATACTACATGCAGTCTGCGGCACCCATCCTCTGGAGCTGCTTATGGTACGGCTACAGCAGAAATGGTGTGCAGTGTCGGCGTCGGGACTCTTTTTGTACTTCTAGACACGGGTGCGCACACAGCGTCGGAGGAAAGCTACTGCTTGATACACTTTGCATACTCGACTCTCCGCATTTACACTGACGCGCAACTGTGAACACCTTGTCGTAAACCACGTAGGGCCGGACGTACCAGCTCGCACGTGTATGGTCGAATAGTTACAGGACGACGTACAACGTAGACTGTTCTGTCCGAAAAGAATGATAAGGAAAGAATTACTACGATAGAGCCTTACGAGTTAGTTAAACGTGTAATTCGCAGACCGCATGGGGCCCATCCCGAGCACTATCAAGCATGCCATGTAGCAAATATTTCGCGCGTCGACAAATGGTCCTCACTCGTATTCCAATTTCATCGCATTATTGTCCCGGGAGTCAACACAGAGTGTTACAATTTCCGTCTTGCCATACGATATCGACAAGAGTATCGATACCACAATGTGGTTGAATAGCACCGAGCATATTGTTCACTTTCCTAGCGACGCGGTTCATGTATGGTGTGCGTAGCAATGGTCACCCCAGCGGCATGCAGTCCGTCGGGGTGCAATTAAGAGTACGGGGAGTTAAGGGTGAGGGTATCCGCTTGGGGCAAGCTTTACGTCATCGAACGCTTCTGAGATATATGAGATGAGAGATGGAGAAGGAGTGCTCTTCTCAATTTTGCGGTTCGAGCTGAGTAGTTTACTCCGAAATGAACAGTCAGTACTGCACGCGGACATTTGCTGGACGTGGCAGTTGAAAAGAAGGTTTTTTCGGAAGTCGCTATCCAATGAAAGAACCAACGTCCTTCACTAGCTCCAAGTTTTATGATACCATGGAGGTCAGCGTTCCGTGGGTTTCCGAAAAATGCAGTGGGGATGTACGGTCTCGTCGGCTACAGCATGCAACCCACGTCCGTACTCGTTTTCAAAAATACAGACGAGTGGATGGCGAGGCGACAATGGAACGGAAGGAGTAGCCATGTCCCTACGAAGGATGCAAACAGCTAGAGGGTGGGGGTGGAGAGGGGTCGTTGCGCCTGTGTGGCGGTTGGTCGTGGCCGCGCCGGTCTACGCACTGGTGTATGCGTAAAGGCGCTGACCTCACGGTCGGAGCTTTTTCTGCGAAAATGGACTATCGAGCCAACGGTATACGGCAGAGATGAGATCGAAGAAGTGAGAAAAGGTGAGAGGACTCTGCGATGGTTGCATGGTCGGGTAGATTTTGTGCCTGCTCTGGTGCTGATGATGTCCTTGACCACCAGTGTGCCGCAGCGAAAGGCGGTGAGAACTGCGAGCGATTTGTACACACAGTGGGAGGTGCCCGTGCGCGTGAAGCCTATGAGGACTGTATCATAAAAAGTGTGTCAGCAGAAATTGCAAGCGTGAGCATAGTGTGGAGGTCTTTCGCTTTGGAGCGCGACTAGGCAAAGGAGGGGGACCGACGTCGGGGTATCTATCGTCTACAACGAGGAAGAGCCAGGTTACATGACATCCCGTGATTGTGAGCCATGACATCAAGTAGCCTCGGCGGGACGAAGGAGTGACGTCAATAACAGTTGGGCGTACGAAAGAGGCGACATGGGTGCCAGTCTTCATTGTAGTGGAGAAAATTTCTCTATAAATCTACACGGGAAGTACTCACAAGTTGGTCCCCTATATCATGGTGTTTCATATGAACTCATCAAGTTCGCTACGCATGAGTCCGCTTGTGAGGTCTTGACAAATTTAAACGCGCACGTGATGGTGTGAAGGATGCACGAGAAGATTCGTATCGCTCTGCGCACGATCATCACAACGGCAGGATGAACAAGACTATTTGGCATTTTTGCGGCTTGTTTCCAGTGCGTCTGGGTATGGTCATGCAGGTAGTCAGCTGCCCAGATCGTCCTGCTATCGGCCTGGATGCAAGTTGCGGAGAAGTCCGGACGGCCAGGGTCTTCCTTAACGTCTGCAAGTATCAGAGAGCGGCACTCTTTTGAAATGCGGATGTCGACTTCGAGGCGCACAAGAGAGAAGCTACGATCGCTCTAGGAAGAGGTCATCCCACCAAGCCTGAACAGGGCGGTAGTCCTCTCCATGTCTGCGAGAGCGAGTGCGATAGACTTTACGAGTATATCGCTCTTAGCCGTAGAGCCCTCTGCATCAATGGTAGACAGAAGCGGAACTGCCCGATGTGGGAGCATACAAACCTGATCAGAAGGGACGCTATCCTCGTCGGGCATAGAAAGCTCTACAACGAGGAAACCGTGCCTTGATGTAGGGACGAGGTGGGCCGGTCGCCTTGCTCCATTATGACCATGCTGATCGTTCTTGGAAACGGCGCTCCCGCAGGAAAACCAGGGTACGGACTGCCCACGATCGCAGCCCGTGCTCAGTAGTTGCGGAGAGAGCTTTACGGAAGAAAGCTGGGGGGAGGGGCGGGGAACGGAGAGCTGGGATGCTGTAGATGGGCAGAGCAGACGACTCGTAGGTACGACTGACATCATGCCCGATCCGCTTGTGACTACTGCCCTGCCGAGAGAACCAAGTATAGATCTCGTCCAAGCAGAAGTACCGGGCATGAAAAAACGAGCGTACAATTCGAAACACTGGTAAGCTTTTCGCTTAATTGGCAAACGGATATCATGCGTCAGCTGGGGCGCGTCCCAAGAGGACATAAGAACCCAATTGCATCAACGCGAAAATAATTCCCCGTTTAAAGTGTCTTGAGCTTCCGTCAGGTTTCGGGCTCTTTCGAGATACGGGGGTGAACATTCAAGACTAATTGGCCTGTCGCACGCGCCATTTCAACAGTACCAACAGTAAAAGCTACATCATCAGATCCGTGCGGTCCCATTGACATCAACAAAAGTCATTGATCGACGTGATCTTCTCCGTTGTCGCTGGGTAGTTTCGATACCTGGTAAGGAAAACTTTCCTCCGGTACTTTTGCGAGACCTTAAGTAATGGCATGAACGGGACAGTGGTGTGAGGGTACTTCCTGAAACTCGAGAAACACACCGCACCTTACAGTACCGAAATTGGACAAGACCAGGCCAGCTTCTCATGGCATATAGGTCAATACGCCATGGGTGTACGTTCAGAGCCGCAGAACTGATAATCACATGGCAGTCATACTACAAATCGACTTTCTCAGGTCTGAATACGCTCAGTATTGCATCTGGGCCGTGGATTTCCGTGGACCGCAGTATTGGAGCTACTGCTCATATACAGGACATTTGCAGATGACAGTACGACGACTAGTTCAACTAGAGCTCTATATCCGCATGGTCGGAGTCCTACTTTATCAATACCGACCGCAGAAAACTACTACATGGAATCTCTGTTGGATGTTCAAAAGTATGTTGCTGTAACGGAACGTAGTTAGTATGCACATATCACGGTGCACGGTGATCTGCCACGTTGGAGATCCCCGTCTGTGATCATGCTGCCACGCCGCGGTGATCTACCATCACTTCCGTGTCTCACGAGTATGATTGATCTCGATACTGATGTATTCGCCGTGGAGGTGTGTAGAGAATTTGGGTATGAAGGCGTTTACACTGATTGGAATTATTCACAGTCACTGATTTGAGGGTCTGTACAGTGGTGACGAGAGTGATTACAGTGATCTGGAAGTTCGTATAAGTTTGCAGGTACCACTGTATCAGTACAGCTTTATTTTGAATTTATGCACGTCAGAAATACAGTTGTATGCTGACGCGATGATTTGTGCCTGATCGCAGGCATCCGGATCACGCAGTACCGTTGTCGTTATACGAATGAGTTGGTGAGCTGGGTTTTATGTGAACCATGCCGTGTTCGGTCTCAACATAAAAATCAGCCAGAAATGGCATTACTTTCTCTGCTCTATCTTGTTGAGCATCTTACTTCTCTTTCATTTTTCCACAACCAAAGTGTTCCTTCGATAAGCTCAAGTCTACAGCACTGAACCCGGACGTCCAGCCGGTATCGGCCTGGATACCCTCATCCTAGTGTGTATTGTACACTGCGCCTTACATAAACCGGATCTGCATGATATGAGGCGAATAAGAAGTTTCTAGTATTAACAATTAGAACTAGTCGATTCCTTGGATTTTGATATCATGCGCAAACCCTCGTTCTTTTGTATCAGAACCACGTCAAAGTTCTGTCCAGTTCTTGAAACTGATTTGTATTTAGTCATCTATGCGCTACCACATGCCCTGTCTTACGCGTCCGAAGTAGACGGGACCAGAACGAGGCGGACATGTATGCATAATTTACGGCTTCGAACACTCCCATTTCTCTGCTATACATCTGGGAATACTTTGTTCGATCTGTTTGTATATCTTTTGTGGTTTTTGGCTGGTACAGCAGATATATAACCTACAACTGCAACAGTTCTATGCATCACTGGGTGTTAATAGGTCTTGTACTGCATCTGAAGGACTTCGGGATCCATGCACAACAACAGAGGCGATGCTGGTACAATACCTGTAAATGATACGATCGTGCCGGGTAACTACAAAACTTGCATCAGTTCTTTGGAGCATCATCCAGTACTTATGACGAGTGAGTGTCTCAGTGCTTCATCGTCGGACCCGAGGGTAGTACTTTGGAGCGGTACCAGACCGTGTCTGAATTAAGTCGTCGAGATGCCTCACCATATCGAACGACTCTATACAACTCTCTGACCCTCGATACATAGTTGCTTTGAACCGATAATTGAGTACCATGGGCACATACTGTTTCTCCAAAAGCCCTCCGGCGCGGCCGAGATTGTTAGGATGCTCCTCAGACGTAAAATTCTACAGAATGTCATGTAACTACAGTCGTCCTCGGCATTTACGATTCTACTTTCGGATTTGTTATCATGTCCGCTGTTGCTAGACGCTCCCTTAGCCCGAGTTCTGGGTCCTGTACAGACGCCACCCTCTGTCGTCTATCAGTACGTAACATAACACATTACAAAATCTACGAGCTGCGCTCGTGTCGCCAGTGTTTCTGGTTGCTCTGAGTAGCGGAACACCGCCCATTGTCGCGGCAAAATTGTTGGCAGGGCGACTGTGTCTCAATGTACACGAACACTTTGGATAGAGTATTCAGACTCCAACTGGTCATAAGCCTCGATTCGTCAGCTTCTCTGCGCAGAGTTGGATGGCTACCTGCCAGGAGCGCTATGCAGTCCGATAAATACGTGAGTCGCAGAACACTTGTATCCGAGAAACACACTTTACAGAACTCATAGACTTCAAACCGGCGGGGTCGGGTACGAAGGACTACCAGCTCACGCGGAAACATTATCGGTTACCGGGTGCCGTACGCAGGGCTCGGCCGGGAGAGAGGTCGGTAATCAGTACCAGCCCCGCAAGTAGAGAACATGATCTAAGGGCTTATCGACGGACAAAACGAAAACTTTTCCGTCCCTGATATCACATGCGATCCTGGTGTCCTCACCACGCTACTGATCATCCGCCGCCCAAGAAAATGCTCAGGCACAATGCCTGTGGGCAGTTCTTCGGACTTTTGGAATGATATCAACCGCACTGACATCCTCCACTCAGCGCAGGGCACGTGCGTACGTATCCACGATTTCATGGCTGCCTCAGTGCAGGTCGGAACTTGCGGTAAGTACTTGCAGGACAAATGTCGTTTCCCGCTTCCCAGACCGCCATCATCTCCAATACATGCGTTACTATTAGAGAGGTCGGCTAGAGCATCCAAGAAGAGTCGCCTGCGGACAGAGGAAGACTGGTTTGTCGGACGAAAGTCACGGCGTACATGACGACGGCTCTGGCATGTGATGTTCGGTTGGCGAGGTTGCCTTGTGTAGTGTGAACGAAAGTCGTAGTTACCGGAGGCCGGTAATGGTGGCATTCGGCCGCTTATACCAACATGGCCTTATGAAACTCTTCCATCTGCGTCCACAGCCGTCTTAAGCTTCATGAGGAGGCACCAGGATTGTATTCGTGTCCGGCATCGATCTCGGCGCGGCGTCCGATAGTGAAAACAGTCGGGGAACTCCTGGAAGTAAAGAACAGATATTGCTCCGGTTTGTTGATTGCCCATCGCCCGCGAACAACAAATCAGTTTGTCACCCCCATGTGATGATTGCTGTACAGGTAACGATGCTGTACAGTCCTACCAACAGTGTAGCCGGAGCGAGTAAACAAATATCCCTGTGGTGCAAAGTACAGCTTGGGCTACAAAATAAAGGAGAAATACCTCGCCTCAGAGGTCAGCAGTGGCATCACATCTGCTGTGTCGCAGAGATGGTCGCTCGAGTGAAACCCAGTAGAAAGGATGTGGTCCAAAGGGGAAGGTTTGCGGGAGGAGGGTACAGGCCTTTTCCAACTCGCACACTACCGACTGCTCATTAATAGACGAGTACAATAATACCGCCAGAAGACGGGCGAGGCAAGTTGCTCCGGGGGTGTTTATTCCGTCTTCTGAGCGAGTCGCACCAAAGTATGCCTGTTTGGGCATAGGTACAACGAGAAGGATGAAGACATGCCATGTTGGTTGCGCACAGGGGCCCTGTCCCGTGCGCACTCCTGCAGTCTCGTCGGATATGTAAGGCGTCGCAACCTCTGTGCCTCCGGATCTTGATACGGATGCCCCTCCAGGCGGCGGCTCAGTACACTGTCCATTCAAACTGCTTTTCTTGGAAACTCAACGAAGTCTGACTTCCTTGGCACTCTAAGACGTCGAAATCGTCTTGTATGGCTGTTCTTACACAATGAGGCGGAAACTGAAAAAGATATTATTTTGAGTTGCTGCGTCTCGTGAATGTCTGCATTCACCACTCGCTTTTTTTTGTAGGAGGAAAACGTCCAGCTCATACTTCGAGTCGTCATCTACGCCGCAGTGCTACCTCTAAGGTTACGAACGTCAGTATCATATAAGGATATATACCCTGCGTCACGTAGCTGAGGGTACACTTAGTTCTCTCTTCCCTTCTTCGTTCCCATACGGACTACAGACACTGCACTGAATACCACCAAGCGCACTGTTGGCCACGTGACGCCCGACAAGACGAAGCAGTTTTCTTAACTGGGCTCAGCTACAATGGCTGGTACTCAAGTACGCCAACATTTTATGTCAAGACGCGAAGGTAATTAACACGCGTAGGCTTTCGAGACAGAATCAGAACTACCGCGGAACAGAACCGAGTTTTATTTCGTAAGTAGCGTAACAATTGGTAGTGTGCAGAGGCGTTCGTATACGGGTTCGGATTTGTGAGTGCGATAATCGGAACGTTTATTTGTATCGTAAGAACCTGACGTAGTGATGCTTTCCTGCGCACTACGGTTGCGTACGGCAACCAGCTCAGTATGTTCTTCTGTCATTAATTAATAATGCCCTCACGATGTCGTGCATTTAACGCCACTTCTTTAAAAACTGAGTCGTGGCAATTGCAGCTCAGTACCGAGCAGAATAGTCAAGTCGGCATCTTTTGGAACGGAACAGATTTCTTCCTCCGCTATACTCACAAGCACCTTTCGAAGGAAGGAGGATGAACGGAAGGGGAAGAACGGAAGCAAAGGATTCCCTCCACCTTTGCTGTTGCCATCCTATAAGCGCGTCCGCACTTTGGGATGCGCCGGTGTCTTGTGCTACACCTATGTTACATGTACCACAGGAGACTTAGACCCAGTGTGGAGTGCGATTTTTCGGAATGCAAATCGCGTAAACCTGTGTTTGGTGATGTTCGAAGGTAACCAAATGCTTAGACCGAGGGGGTGTCACCAAGACATGGGCTCTCATCTGCTCATGTGAAAGTACATGAGCAGACAGGCGGTGTTTCTCAAGTTCCACTTCACGCAATCATTTGCTCATGTATTAGCACAGGGGCAGATCCCTATCCTTGTCATGAATGAAACCTCCCTTATGCAAAGGTTCAGTACTCCTCGAACCTGCCTTTCCTGTTACGGCCACTCCAACACCGCCCATTTTTTCGTGCTAACATTCTCGGGTCTGAGCACAATTCTCTCCCAGCAGTGTCGGTCCAGGATGCCTTCCAGAACTGCTTTTCGCACTGGCATGGAATGGTTATGATTACGGACCTGAATTCTGTACAGAAATATTTCATCATCGCAACCTAATCTGCATCACTGGTGGTCAGAACGGTATCCAGGGCCTCGTCGTCGTTGGAGTCGAGGACAAGGTTTCTAAACCTAACTTCATCTCTCGTAATACTCCTATTCTCGTCTGAGTGTGCAAAATCAATCACGTTCTCATTGTCTGCACTGTCTCACTCCTCAGCTCTTCTGCTATTTCGGGCACTCACAAGCGCCATCTCACGGGCCTGGAACTTCGGTAGCTCTCTCCTTTCCAATAGCACCTGATATGACTCACTGTTACCTTTCCGCAGGAAGTATACATCATACCGGACCGTCATCTCATTTGTCATGGTGCCCCCGTGTAAAGCCACGGTGTGCGTGAAATTTTTGTGTCCAAGTAGCAATGAAGCTGGGCGTCACAACGACCTCCTTAGTCGCGTACAAAGCCGCCGACTTTACCTGCTCTCGATTCTTCGCGCACGAAGCCGTGCGAGATTAGTCGGGAACCTCCAAAGGGCACCAAACCGTCCCCTGCACGACGTGCCCGAAGCCTGATTTCTCCGCCTTCAAAGTCCTATCGAAGCAAATGTGCGGGCCTTTCCCGGACAGCTCATTCCAATCAGCGAGGACCGACCCTAAATTCCTGGCATGAGCAGCCTCCTGCCGAGCATGTTCCTCAGATCGGCATTAGCGGTAAGCTGACCCTCCCACTGGCCCGGCCGGGCACGCTATCGCAAAGCCTACCTGCGGCCCTCTCTCATCTTGAAAATTTCCGTCAGTACATTCTGTGTATCGCAGGAGCGGCTAATTCCCAGGTTCCCATTCAGCGTATCGCCATCGCCTTTCCCCTTGTTGACAGTTGCGTGGCAAATAGTGTCAGGTAGGGAAAATTGGAATGCATTCATCCTGGTGCGCGTGGCCGCAATAAAGGAAAACCTCTCCTTAGACAGGAAGACGCTCCAATGGGGTGTGATCGTGGCGGGATCGGAGCTTTCACGCGGAACTCGGTTGCAGTCCCTCGAATTTCGACGGAAAATGTAACCGGCGTACTAAATCTGATGTTTTCGATTCTTATAGTACACAGACAGTCTGCCTTGGGCCATATTATCGTTCGCTACAAGCATCGACAAGTGGGTCTGAGCCCGGTCGGGATGCTCATGTCCAAACCGACCTTCTCATCGTCGATATCGTTTCAGGCACGAATCTACCCATGCAGAACAAAAGCTGGTGCACCACCGCGAGGTGCTCGATCACAACGTCTGAAAGCACTGGTGCGAAGTAGATACGTGGATAGGAAGCAGGAGGAGTATGAGATGCTGGCCACCTGCTTTAGCCGAACGCAGTTCGTTGCCGTCCTGATTTGACGGTCCGACTGATACGGTTTCATTCGAAGAATCCACACTGCGAGCGAGCCTCAGGGTATTTTCGTTATTCATGACCAGCAGCTACGTCGGCACCCTATCGTTAAAGATCTACAGGGAATCTCGACATTGGCACCGGTTCTCTTTGACCACGTCCGATTTCTCGTCGTTTTCCTCCATATTTTCCACGGCAACGGCATTGTCTGCAACGTTTCCATCCGAACGCACCGCCGTCTCCTTGTTTCACACGGACATACTTTCCGAACCGTAAAGCTACCACCATTTGATACGCAGACCGTGACGACGGTACAGCTGCCTTCGGCGACGACAGGGCCTTGCTGGCAGCTAGCGCTGTTCTGGCCGTCCGTAAGGGAATTGCGCGAGCAAATATAATAGCGGAAAAATAAGAATCATCCCACGGAGAGTTACACCAAGACATCCCTGCAGCTGTGTTCGTCACGTTAGCCAAGCTGACGGACTTCGTGGGCTCAGAAGTGAAGAATTTACCGTCATTGTCTGCACCGCCAGTAGCTCGTACCATAATGCTCTTGCCTGGTCCTTCTCGAAGGTCGTTGTTTCTCCTCGGCAAGCTGAGTTACTGATGGCGGTAGACCAATTCGAGGTAGAATCTGGACCGCTTCGAATACAAAACTGCATCCTGCTGTAGGCCGTCGCCTCTCAGGCCTTCGATCTTTCCATACTTCTCGAAGGAGTCAAGTTTGTCCTCCAGATTCTGGTACGCGCGCTGGTATACAGCCTTCGAGTAAAACGTTCCGCCGCAGTCTGATGTGTTGAAGAAGCGGAACCGAAAAGTCATGACTAGAGCAACAACTTTGCAACTCCGCGAATAAAGATGGAGGTTGCCAAGATGTCTCAGGCCAAGGCGCGAACGCGTCATGCTGTCGAAGATCAAGCCACGTTGCGCTCTCATGAGACAAAGGTTTTGCCTCCAAATCTCGGCTCCGCGCGCGGAGCGTCGGTATGCACTCAGGCCTGTTGCTGGCAGATGAATAAATGTCATCATTATGTGCCCAGTTTCATTCCGCCTGAATGGCAGCGGGTACACGTTCTTCTCAGCTCCGAGAGCGTGCACAAAGTGTGAGACATTCCCGACGTAGTGAGAAAAGTACTTGACGATGCTGACTAGTCTTGTTTCGTTGATCTCACTGGAGACATGGGACACGATTTTGGTATCTATCATGCCCCTTCGATCCTTTCTGCCCGACATGACGGAGGTGATGGCGTTTGCCACCAAACTCCATGGTGCCGTTTTGCTTTCTCGTGCGAAACACAGCCAGCCGACAACAGCGGTTGTCCGCCAAAGCACACTGCACACCTTGGCTCACCACGGTGCTGGCCTCAGTGCTGTCGTCAGTGATATCCGGTATAGGAAGATTGGCGCAAGGTCGGACAGTGAGAGACATGACATCGAAGGGGTATGTTCAGCCGCTGTCAATTATATCAGCAACGAGGCTGCAGATGATGGCATACGAAATATATTGACGAGCATACAACGGCTCTCCAGTCACTTCGTTACACACGGCCAACGTGACGGCTTCGTAGTCTGTCCGGAAGAAGGTTACGAAAAGATAATGACTCCTCATCTACATCTGTAGAAACTTCCGCGAAGGCTTCCGCGTCCAAACTCCGCAGGTCTAGAGCGGGGATAGAAGGGGAGTGCGCTCCGAGGGCGACCGCGGGGCGCAGGCGTTTGCAGGTCGTAAGTTTCGATTCCGAGGGTTGCACGCATGCTGCGGGCCCGATATTTGTGGCCTCTGGTGTCTGCGTATGTCTCCGGCTCCTTGGAAACAGTCGGCTGCGTTTTTTTTCCCAGTGCGTTCATTTGCGGGTGACTTTGTCGAGAATAAGCTCCCTATCCATTTCGGAATGACAGCAGCTACGAGAGGTCGGTCCCGACCAAGGAATCGAAGACGCCAAATTTTATGACACTAAAGAGAAGTATACGAGTTAGAATCCGTGGACAGGGGAGCGCGGTCCCAGCAGAGGCCAGAACGCGAATATACGGAGATGAAAGTGGATGCCCAAGAGAGGTTCGTTGACGAAGGCACCGAAATGCTTAACGGGCATTGTTAGCAGCAAATTGCATGCCTCATGCAAAGCAGCGAGTCTGCGCGGGCTACAAATAGAATTTTGCGTTTACAGTGTTCTCCAGTCCCAGAATAGCAGCGGGCGCTGCTCGTGATGCAGTCAGGTATATGCCCAATTCCAATGGCGGGACTGCACGGGTTTCCGAATAAAAACTGAAAACTGAGCATTCACCTCTTCATCTATCGCGACATCAGCAAATTCCTACCCCTCTCTGTAGTAGTGCCCTTCGAGTACAACTCTTCGATACTTACGAGTTATGTTTGTTCTGCAATAGTGGTAGGATAGTGGCAAACCTCTTGAGGCGACTAGTATCAGGGCTGAGTCCGAGTTTTGCTTTTGTGCCGCCGCGGTGTAGCCTCCACGCGTAATCTCTTTTCTATTCTCGCATTTAGCTCTGAACGGAGTTCGATAGCACGCGATTGAGGAGGGTTTTGTCGGGTCCGTCCCTGCGGAGCCAATTATGGCGGTTTCTTAGTGGCTCCCCTCCATCCAGGGTCTTTTGCGTCACGAGAGTCCTGTTACTGTGGATTGAGCGCAGCACTTCCTGCACCAGCTGCCTGCGATTCTCGTCCAACCCGAGGTCTTCTGCCTATGCTCTAGAATTACTAATGTACTACTCTCTTTCATGCTACGGCAGGTACCGACTGTCGTGTCGAAATACGGCCGCGAAAGACTGCTTCCGGCAGGAGTAATTTATGCCTCAGCTCCCCAAAATAGTGTGCCCAACGTTTCACGAAAACAGCTACCTATTTGACTCGTTCATTCCTTATCTGTCGAACCCCACCTCGACAGATCTCCATCTTTCTACGCCTGTTTTAACACATGTCTGCGCACACCAGTGAATGTCGCAGGACATCGGATAATTGTCTTTCCGTTATGAAGAACTCGGTCCGCGAACACCCGTAATATCATACCTTCGCACATCGTCTACCGACGCACGACCACAACGACCTCCATCGCTTTCGTCTGCCTCATTGTTATCATTTCTTGCGTACCCGAACTAGCTTTGGCCTTTATCTTCTATATGTCTACCAGCGTACATGAAAAGCACAGGAAAAAAGTAGGCTGCCGAGCGTAGTTCGCGATATAGCAGGCTATGTACCCTAGTAGATACTGGTAATGTGGATTCCAAGGGGGAGCATTTCTCAGGTTGCTCCCGCTACTCGCAGGAATTGTCTTTTCACGCCGGACACGTATCCTGTGGAAAGTTCTGAAGCCCACGGGTAGGCACCAATGTCGGGAGTAGTGCCGAAAACGCTTTTTCGAGATGCCTAACGAAGCTTCGTGGAGCCCGTCTGCCGCCGTCATCATGCTTGTCACGTCCTACGAAACAGGGATGTTTTGGGAGCACTACATACGTCTCCGCACCTGCGCGAAAAACCACTGAGAAAGTGTGCCACAACGTCCCCTAGTGTCGAATACTGGAAGATCGCTTAGATCATGTGCTTGATGCTCTCCTGTCCGGTTCGAAGCCTCTTCAGGCGACTCCTTTCGTTGGCTCCTCTGGACATCTTCCCAGACTGCAACCGCTGGCTTCCATCAATAAAGTTCGTCCCTGCTGCGTGCGAAGACTGAACATACGTACTGCGCTGCTAATGTACTGTGAAGGAATGCAGCTCTGGCGGTGAATACCTCCACCAGAAGTGAACAGCTCATCACGTGACCAGGGCGTGGGCATGCCTTTTCATACGCGGCTGTTGTATGGGGGGACCTCTTGCTTGGGGACGTACCACCAGCTCGTCCTCGATATTAAAGACAAGGTTCTTCCGCAGCCTCCTCTTCGACAGACTAGCTCCTTCAATTCTCTCTTCTTACAGTCCTGGATTGTAATGCTTGACAGGCGAAAGCCAAAAGCTCAACTAAGGACAACCGGAGAGGGCGATTTTGTGAACGGCACTACCAAGCAGTGTGGAGAATATTGTGATGTAAGCGTCCACACCCTTGAAGGTAAACACGTTGTGACCGTACTTATCCGCACCACGCTCGCTTCTGGCACTAAAAATGAGGTTTATAAACAGCAGATGAAGCTTACTGTCCAGAAAACGATCCAAACTTGCAGCATGGTGTTCCCCGAAGATGTCGAGACTGCGACTGTGTAGATGGCAGCCCAACTTCGTGATGGCGAGTAATTCTGCATGAAGGTCGGCCGAAGAGCTACTACCGGAGGACGACTACGTCGACGTCTCCTCTGGCAGTAGAGACAGGGTAGTAGTGTTGGCTGTTTCCTGTGCTTTGCGAAGGGGGTCTTCCGGCTGTGGCTCAAACGAGTCGAAATTGGACTGAAAAGCCTCACTAGATTTCCTCGTACCGCCACGTAAAGCAACTTCTTCGGCCCGTTGCAGCTACGTTACCCTTCTGGCTCTGTCTTCCCTCTAAGCTGGGAAAACAATAATGTGAGGGGGCCTGGCAGATGGCCTCCCGCTCGGCGTAGGGCTCGGCTGCATCTGTCGCCGACGACGAGGCTGTCATTTGTCTTCTGAATCGGCCCCTCAAGGCCCTGAAGCCACCTGGATAGCCTTGGAAGAGACGTCTCTCCCTGCGCACGCTTTACCTCGAAGCTTGAAGGACACGCAAATATGTGCCATCAAGTCGAGATGACCGCTACCAACTGGTGCTTGTGCGATTCAAAACGGTCTGGATACCTCCAGGTGCTGCCGTGATTGACGCCGTATAGGGTTCTGTTTCTAACGTTTGCTTGCAATGTGGAGAGGACCAAACCTTCAACCTCGCACGTTGCCGTCCTATCGTGCGAATTACGACACCATACCATCGCGCTACTCATACTCGCGTCTGGACTTGCTAACCCATTTCTATCCAGCGTAGTCCACCGCGTCGGTGTTACAAACCAGGCAGCGTATGACTTCAAAGCCACAAGGTGCTGACTGCCCAGACGAACCAGAAGGCACGGTGGGACCAGTTTCATACAATCCCAAACCTCGGTCCCAATGCCAGCCTCGTCCCCTCCTATGTGAGCAGCTGTGCCGTCACTGCGAAAAGAAAATCACTTTGACTTGAGTCTCTCAAAGCAGACGTATAGTTACAGCCGCGCCTTTAGTAGCACGCAAGAATCTCGTCCATGATTACCAGTACCCCGAGAGATCTACGGAAGCCAGCGGAAATGGTTGCGGGCATACCCACGTTCTGAATCTTGCTGACATTTGACAGAATCTGCTTGGCGCAGACAAAGCTGGACACCCGGTTGATCCTCTCCCTCGTTACCACATTCGCAATCTCTCCAATTATGTTTTCTATTCGCTCTAGCAGCACAAATGACATCCCGACTAAGGCTACGTACAGAGACTTTTCGGTGTGCAGATCGCGAGAAACCGGATCATCACTCTCCGAAGAGATACAAAAGCCGCTCCTGCACATGTGCTGCCAGCTCTTCACTGCTGCACGTTCCCTGATTGCCACCGGGGCCGCATCAGCTGCTCTGATGACGACGGCCTTAGAAGAAGACATGCGCGACTTCCTGGTGTCAAATTCTGCATTCAACTTTAGTGCGACGAACAGGATATTGAAGACGCGCAAGTACACGCTTCTAGGACGCCGAGGAATGAAGGAGAGAAAGAACAGCTGAAATACCGACGACGCAAGGAGGAAGCACGAAAGCGCTGGAAACAGAGCAGGAAAACAACGTGGACGACTGTGCATGGAGCAGATACGGAGATGCAACAAGGAAAGCAGGGGACACTTTGTCTATAAATAGGTATCACTAGGGTGTGACTTTTCATGCTCGAGAAGCACCGGTGTGACTGGTGTTTTGTGGACAGGGAGGACAGTGGGCGGAGTCACCATGCGCTTACAATCGATCACTACTTTCTCGTCTAAAAGTATTTGCGACCAGGGACGCCCCGCTCGAAACGTTTGGAAAAGTAGAGCCGGTTTTCAGGGTCGTGGATACTGTTACTAATGACAGGAGTAGGGGTCTGCTCATATGGGAACACACGACTAAATGGATGTGTGACGGTGAATTCCAAAAACAACATCCAGCTGGACTTCTACTTTCATACAAACCATATCCTGCCCTACTAACCGCTGATTTCCTCCCAGCCGAAGTTTTCCTTGCCCTTCGGGCTGCCCCCTTGGGGCCCTCGGCCCTTGACTGTAGTTCTACCGTTGGCTCGTATGGTACTTTGAGTATCCGCAGTCTTTCCCAGCTCGTCCGCATCCAGACGAGGGCCCCACTATCAGCGCCAGATGAGACACGTACTGCGCGGTTCACAACAACTGCCTCATACGTTCAGAACTTCTACTTCTCACGACCGGTCGCTCTGTTTTATTCAGCTTTGACAGCAGCGTTACATCGACGCATGCACCATCCGGAAGGCTGGGCAAGGCTCCTCCGATGCGAAGATCTCGCTAGGGCAGAGATTTGCAGAGGCATGAGGACCATGATACCTTATGCGTGGCGATTTTGGTGATTACAGCAAGCTGTCAGACTGGTTCAAATCTGTGACACCCCGGTATCTTGTTGGCCCGATTCGCGCAGCCCGGGAGAAACCTAATCACCTCTTCGTTCGATCCCGGAGGTGAACAAGCCGACAGTTCCAATGTTTCCTCGATCCACCGTGCTGCTCCACTACCAGCTGCTCGTCTATATTGTCCTACGGACCATGAACCTGGCTGCCTTTATTCAATAGCTTCCAACGAGAGGTTGAGTAAAGGTAGCTTCACCAACTGCGCCAGATTTGTATCTGAACCGCTCATCCATACGCCTTGAGCTTGCACCCTACTGTGGCTGCACATAATTCACAATGAAAGGCAGGTCCCTCATGCGGCCATGACTCCTCCCATCATATCTTGGGTGCGACACTCTTGCTTTCGACGTCCGCCTACTCCATCTGGGACAAAACTTCATACTTTCCCTGCACCTCTTCCACTGTCAAGCTCGCGTGACCAGATCGAAGAGATTGAGTTAATGCTTGGAGAGCGGACGACTAGGGCCGAGGTGGGCTAGCCGGACATGTTCACTCTGTTGACAGATGTCAAACGCTACAATGCAAAGTTACGACGACCCGATTCAGAGCATCTTGAGGCGTATGTTGCGGCGAGGATAACACCCCCAGAGTTCATGTGACGACAGGCAGAGCTCACGAATGGCAAGGAGGAACACTACAGACAATGCGTCGCGGACGAGATTTCTGAAGCGGTCCGGCAGGAGAACTCAGTTGCCACAACCAGGTGTAGTCGGGGTTGTAAGCGCATGACGCGTGTGCGGACTTGGCACAGTAGTACGGCCAAGGCCTCCAGCACAAAATTTCCGCTATGGAGCCACCCGTCACAGTGACTCGATGGACAGGACATTTTATCTCTTTGTCCTAAACAGTACACGTCTCGGTGAGCAGTGTGTGGCGGATGGGTATTTTGCGGCTAGTCTGGAGGGTGTCGTGCCGATTCCAGAGATGTTTCCTGTCTATATCAAAGACTATTACACGCATTCCTACTACGATGAGGCGACGTCTGTGGATGCCATACAGGTTGCAGAGCTTGGCACTGGGAAATAATCATGCTTATGTTTGGAGTCCGCATCTCGTCTCGAGTACAACATGGTTGTCATTACAGAATACGATCGACGTGCAAGGATATTACAAATAGTCCCTGATGCCATGAGGTTGCGAAAGCGAAATGCTAAGGACAAACTGTTCTGGTGGCATTGGTACTCCCTCTCGGTGACGCGCAGAACCACGTTTGTATGAGACAGCGACCAAGCGGAGCGCTCTTCGCACGCAGCTTAAGCGCAGTTGGTCATGGCGAGTGCAGAGGGCAGTGAGATCCGGATTGCCTGTGACGGCGACTCTGCAATTCCGACGAGCTAGGACATGGTTCTCGCTCTATCCAGAGTGAAGTTCGCACTCTTGAAACGAGTATGGTAAGGTTTAGAAATTCTTTGCCACGACATGTCCTTGCTAAGATCTGAAGGTACCGCAATTGATTCAGACCGGGCGTCCGTGTGCGATTCTATTGTAAAGCTCGCTCACTTCGAGGCGTTTCCAGGAAGAGTGTCATTCTGTCTTTAGCACGCGGAAGACCGCGAACGCAACCTCCGAAGCATTAATAGCAGGATGTCCTAGAAATATCGGCCATCACGAACCGCGCAGATAGTTCGCATTGCTTGCGGTGTTATATGCTCCATTATTTCGGAAGAGAAGTTTTCGTACTGTGGTATGGTTCAGGGGCGGCTTATTGAGTCTGAAGGTAACGGGATGGATCGGTTAGGAGAGGATGATGACAAGGGTTTCATGACAGGGGCATCTGGAGAAGTCACATATTTGGTGAAGGTAGGTGGAGAGAACAACCCGTTTGTCATAATAAGATACAAGTTCTTCTCGGACGACAGCTGTACTACGATTAGCAAGGTCAGGAAATGTTACATCAAATGCGTAGAATCAAGCGACGGATAGAACCAACTTAGTTACGGCGCGTCTAGTCGCTGAGGGAATCTGGCCACCGCTTTGGATCACTGCCCACGCGCATGTGTAAGCGCACAGTACGTGTAGCCATCTACGCAGGGAAGAAAAGAAAGGCGGCAAACCATAATTGCATGTTATTGCCTCACTAAACAGATTGTAGTTTGGGTGTATTTCACAGTAGTGCTGACAGTACGGCGTGTCCGTCAGAAGGAAGGCGTCAGCTAGAACTGGGACTGCATCAGGGTCCCTGTACGACGTGTTTATGTCGCAGAAATGACACATCCAGGGGAGCTGAGTGGTTCCGGGGGAGATATGAAAGGTTAGCGGCACCATGTGAGCTGTTCCAAAAACAGCGCAGATTATTACGAGTCTAAACCAGGGAACAACAGGATCATGACGCCCATCTCATTGCATTTCTGGGAGCCGGAAGACATATCCGGCCCGATTTACGTTCTCGGCTGTAGACAGCCGCAGACAAATGCTCCGCAACGTGTGCGGGACCAATTCAAATGGTCTATTACAACTAGTGGACGGAATAAAGGCATAAACGGGTGATCCGTAGTAGTCGATGTTTTCGCGTATCGTAGGGAGAAGAGCCTGGACCATACGAATAGTGTCTGTGTTTTCTTTTTGGCCCACGGCCAGGAGCGCGACGCTGAATCGCTGCCACTTTCTCGGGCCGAGGCTGCGTCTTCCAGAAACAAGCTGGAGAACAAGCTTACAGATTGGGCCAAGTCGCAGGAATTTGCAATCGAGATCATAGCCGTCAAAGGAAGAAGCAAAGCCGCCCAGAATGAAATCAGTTGTGGCATCAGTATTCGAAGTTTGTCACACGTACGCACAGAATGTTCCTTGAGGAGCTCGGGGCGGATATAGTCCAAAAACCGTAATGGCCCGCTAGCCACGAAGGTAAATCTGTAAATCAATGCCGGTAGTGAAGGTTTACCCGCGTGGCACGTAACGCATGAAGCATACACGCGGTTGGATGGGCTTTGTCGATTCCGACAGGCGGTGTATCGGCGATTTTTAAGCGTATAAACTAGGGTGGAGCGTTCTGGAGGCTTCCCGGACAGAACGCGCCCCGTATCTTTCGGTTATATATGTATGCGGGTTTATGACATGGCCCCTCTTGTTACTTGGCGATGACCCGGGCTAGAAGGACAGCAAGGCCTCCGGAAAACTGGATCAGGCGGACGGCTCCATCCATGACTGTTGTCCCTGGCTGGGAGCTGTTGGGGTGATCGTTCCTAACTGGAAAGTGAGCAGATGTATAAGCACCGGCATCCAGATATGGTAAGCCCCAGAATTGCAGATACAAGTCGACATATATGCCCAAAGAAGAAACTTGAAGGTCTTCAGCATAATCGGGTGCTGGTCTCCCGGAATGTGCAGCATGACGGTTTTGAAGTAGTCGAGATACTCCTTTAGATTGTGAAAATCGCAGAGGCCCCAGTGCTCCTTCACTCCCTATCCCGAGCTAGTTGCGTAATATTCTCATTACTTCGCGCGTAAATCAATGGGAGGAGCGTCTATCCAGCTCTAAAACGGCACCAGTCCACGGTTTCCACAGGAGTGGAAATAACCGCATCATTGGCCTTGCAGGCTTTGCCCTCCAGCATGGCATGAACTGATTCACACGTGGACAGTTCGTTCGGGCGACTGATTTGTTCAGACGAAGAGCATTGGACTTGCCTGACGCGAACGAGCAAGTCCTCTTGAGTGCCACCCAGGACTGTGTTGACTCCTCAATTGAGGGCAGCTAGGGTGGTTCTAAACCGCTTCGGACAGTTCTCGGCGAGAATCTGCCCTCTGTAAAGGACTACGCTACGGGCCCTAAGAAACAGGCGTGCATCAATTACTTCGGAGATACAGACGTAAAAGTTGTGTAGCAGCTTGAAACCAAAAATGGAATGTACGTCTAGCCGAGAATTAGACGGAAGAAGAGAATGTAAATATACAAAGGGTACTAGCCTTGGCAGGTGGGACATGGAGACGGTTTGCTACACGTGTCCGGCGGCAGCTGGTACCTGAGGCAGCCTGCCAACGACACCACTCGCAGTGGAGTTAGCCCCGAGATGGGCCACTTTTGTACCGTCATGCAGGGGTAACTATTTGGCGCCCCGCATGAATGATGCTAAAGAGGTGAAGTGGTGTCGTCGTACTTGGCGACGGTGCCAGGGTGGGGCGGGTTTCGTGCCTGAGCGAGCGCTGATGATAATCTTCGCCTCGGGCGTGTCGCAAAATAAGCTCTCGTGGACTGCGTCACGAATCCAGAAGCAATCGGTCGCATCTGAGCTTGTGAGGCCTCCGAAGTCTTTTTCGTAAAGTAGCTATAGCGGAAAGTGCAGAGCGGACTGTAGTGTGGAGTTTATAGTCTCTACTGCACGACTGGTCGAAGAAGAGGGAATGATGTCAAAGTCTCTGCCACCCAGGGTGGTAAAGGGCAGGCCAGGAAGATGACCACAGCGGGTGTGCCAGAACGTTGTAAAGCTCCGGTGAAAATGGCAATGAAGTTGAGGACAGTAAGGTGCACAGGATAGACCAGAAGAGGCGATGTTCTTAAACTTAGTGGTTGATGTATCCATATAGATCAGTATGGAACCTAGAGACAAACGTATCCATGACATCACGGCTGCCGAGATGAAACCATTGAGCTCAGTACCAACGACGTTTTCTATGAGGTCTTTGAAAAATTGGCCATGAATGTCGGTTGCATGAGATGCGCGATGAGACTCGTTTCTTCCGCGAACGGTCACCGGGAGGGCTATAGCAACAACGATTTCTGTTAGATTGCGCTATTTGCTTTTGTAGCATCTAAATGGGGTCTCCAAACCGGGCTATTGGGAGGGAAACACCGATCTCGACCATCCGACGAGATACACAGAGGCTATGATGGTAGGGTTCTTTCTTGGCAACAGCGAAGATGAGGGAGTAGCAATCGCTTGAGAAGAATATAATGTTTTCGAATCACGCGAAGGAGATGCCAAAATCCGTCACGATAAAGTTGATCTTATCAACCTTCCGCTGGCCTGCAGTACTAGACCGAGCATCTACCGCACGCAATGAATGTCCTGGTACCTCTCCTAGCTTCAGTGAGCAGCAGTACTGCTTCCGGAATCGTATAGCTTGCAATATTACTGAAATGAAGCTGGGGAAGGACTTTCGAACGTCGCAGTACACCACGTAGCATAATTGCGATTGGGATCCCCTCACGACTTAGTATATCAGCTGGTACTACAACTCTGGACTTTCAAAAACTGCGGTACGGTGGCCAATATCACTGGACCCGGAAACCCAAACAGTGTAAGTCCGGGTGCAGCATTATTACTCCCCAGACTGCAACATGTCTCGTCAACTAAAGGTATCACTAGACGCTGAGCTATACCCGGTGGACGTCCTCATCCATTTCCGGGAACAAGTACTGGCCGTAAGGTTGGGTTCACACGCACTCGTAATCACTCAAGCGATAATCTATCCTCGGTGCCTTGTATGGCCTCCCTTTCCAGCTGCATGCTGTGCAGCACAAGGCCCTTACGTCCGAAAATTAGTTTCGAGTCCTATTGCTGGAAGTCGACCAGACCGGAACGATGTAGTACACATGATCCGACTTTTTTCTATACGATGACCGCCGATCCGAGAATTAGTCTTGACTTCCATACTATCGATAAACATAACACCGTTGTGTCTTTGGCTGCTCTCTCTCATGAAAAAACCGTAGCTCCGTCTTTGTCCATATCGCGACGCGCTCCACGCGGTACCGCGGAAATACTCACCTGAAGTAGTTAGAAAGAGTGAACAGTGTTGCAGATTAGCTTTCAGATTCTGTGATATCAATCTCACCACTGTCTCGAGAGTAACTGGTTTTAATAAAACATGTGCGTTCTCCACAGTTTCGACGAGCTTTCGCATCAGACGAGTCACGTTGGCGGACTCGCGTCGCATCGGTTCTGTGGTGCTGACTCGTGCTCGGGGCCTACCCATCTGTGTTTTCAGAAAAGGATGCGGACGTCCACATGGCGCAGTGGCCTAGTAAACATTCCACCCGTACTACACACTTTTTAATGCAGTGGAATGCTGACATCCGTGGCATTCCAAAACGTAGAGTTCGTGTAGTACGGCGTTTTTTCGCATGGACGCCGACTTCCAGAAAATAAATATTTTGAGCTGCTCCGTCCAGTGAGCGCCCGCGTCCACGACTGGCAATTCCTTTCCTAGTGAAACATCGAGCCCGCACCACGAATTGTATAGTACACTGCAGTTCCGCATCTCACCTTACCTACCGCAATGTCACGTAATGGCCTACAGGCTGCGTCATAAGGATAGGCTTACCTCGGACGCTCCGCAATCTTAATTGCCTTCGGACAGACTTCGGAAAACTGAACTGAAAACAGATAAACATTATATGTGGCACTGGCAGCTCTATGAAGCTGAGTATTGTGCTCGGTGATGTTCGGCTGCACTAGCTCACCCAGAATTCTTGCGCGCGTTATATGACGACGAGATTATGTATAAAACTCTGCGCTGTGTTCTCGAGCAGTATTCGAAAAATTTTGGGACGTAAACATGGACGAACCTGTAATCAACGCAGGGCGTGGCTCAATGCACGAGTGCTCCTGGACGGCGCCAGATTAGCCCGTGCCACACATAAGACTTTCAACTGTACTGCATGGCTCAAACGTAGTGGTTCTGTCCTTCGCGTTGCGTTCATGTAGTAGAGCCTGCTTTGTGCATCTACTCGCCACCGGTTGAAAATGCGCGCGCGAATTCATACATCTGGCATCGCATGGTTTGCGTCGAGTTGATGCCCATTGCCGCGAAAGGCTAGAGCCTGCAGTCGACTCGACAACCTATCACTCGGAACAACTTTCATCCTACGCTATACGGATACCTATCGTTAGAAGCATGTGAGAAGTACTCACGCCAACACCTCACTCCACCGTTACTGTAGCCGTGCTACGATTGATCCGTGCATAGCGGGACGCACACACTTTCTGTGGTGAGCAGGTCTTACACGTATCACAGAGAGCATGGATACAAACTGAACGTCGAGTCGACGTCGAAGAGAGTTTTTAGAGGTGTGTTGCATGCCGTTCCAAAGTACGTGATTTTTATGATCGGTGGGGTGCCACTAGTAACCGGGGCGGAGATCTGCACATGTGAAAATACATGGGCAGGTGGATATAGTTTCTTAAATTAAGTTTCGCTCATTCATGTGCTCATGTGTTTCCACATGTGTAGATCGTAGCCGTTGTCATTAGTGACACCCCCCTCTTCGGCCACTGAGCAGCTCTTACACCTGTAATACTGAGCGCAGAAACAAACCAATCCTCGAGTCGACGTCAGCGAGAAATTGTGCATGTTTATCTCGTGGCCTCGAAAAGTAAGTAATTGTCAAGGCCGATGGGCTCTCACTAGTGACAGGGGTTCAAGTCCCCCCATGTGAGAATAGATGGGCAGGTGGATGTTGTTTTTCCGATTAAATTTCGCTCATCCATATGCTCATGTGTTCTCACCTGTGTCGATCGTAGCTCCTGTCACTAGTTACACCCCCCCCTATCGGGCTCCCGAACAGCTCGTACGCGAGGAGCACGAAACGTAGAAACAAACTGAACCTCGAGTCGACGCCAGAGAGAAGTTGTACATGTGTATCTCGTGGCATCGAAAAGTATGTAATTTGCAAGGGCGGTGGGTTGTCACTAGTGACATGGGTTGAGATCTGCCCATGTGAAAATACATGAGCAGATGAACGTTGTTTTTCAGATTAAAGTTCGCACATCTATCCAGCCATGTGTTTTCACATCTGTAGATCTTAGCCCCTGTCACTAGTGACACCCTCTATTCGGCCACTGGGCCACTTGTTCAAGTGAGATACTGAGCGTGGAAACAAACCGAACGACGTGTGTTTCGTGGCGTTGAAATATACGTAATTATCAAGATCGGTTTGGTGTCAGTAATGACAGGGCGTTGAGATCTGCGCACGTAAAAATACATGGGCAGATGGATGTCGTTTTTCAGATGAAATTGCGCACATCCATCTCCTCATGTCTTCTCGCATGAGCAGATCTGAGCCTATGTCACTGGTGACAACCGCCCAGTCTAAACTCTCAGTTCTACTCAAGCCTCTCCTTCCTGCTATAACGGCCCCAAAATCGTCCACTTTTCTGGGCGACCTTTATTGCGGCTAGGGCCAAGTCTTTCTCAGTCGTTAAAGCGCGGATTGCTTGCCTGAACTGGTTCTCAAATTTGCGCTTGGTACTCATGTTTCTTTACTTGTACACAATTTAGGAAGTACCTACTGCGGACTGAACAGCTGAACTTTTTCCCGTAGTTAGTGAACAGGTGTTTGCGGTTCAGAATCACGCGTCGCACGGATCGTGACGGTGTTTGGTGAACGCAGGACTCTCTGCGACAATTCCCCTCGACCCTCGTAAAACTCCACATTTGTGTCTCGCGCTCTAGAAGTACCTCTATTTCGCTCCTCCTGATCCCCAGCCAAGTACCGAGCGTCATGACCAAACGCCACCACACACGATGGTGCCGGTAGGATATACATATTATGCCTCAGAACTTCACTGGACTCCGCCCGCCTTTCCATGAGAAGGGCTACCTGGTTAAAACGTCCCATATCTATCTCCAGAACTCCATCTGCGTAGGTCTTTGTCCTCTTCAGCGTGCACTCATGCAAGTCCGCATGCAGGGCCGTCCCATAGAAGTTGGGGATCGTCTCTGCTCTGGCGAAGACTCCGTCCGCAAACACCCCGCGTCCCACACGTTCGTGCATCAACGTCGACAGACCCACTACTACGAACCTTGCCATCGCCTCCACCATCCATAGTTATAGCGGGTATTGCATGTCTAGTAGAGCGTAGTACTTTGCCGGCCAGATGCCCACTGACGCCCGTGAATAGTGCATGAACAGGACGAAATCCCCTGCGTAGTTCGCAATAAACCGTACCGTGTAGTCCAGCAGACATTGGTAGCGGCGACACCGAGCACGAGCATCCGCAGGGTTGCTCACCCTCCTAGCAGACACATTCAGGATAACGCCGGCCAAGTACCTCGTGCCAAGCTCCCCAATCCGCGGAAGGCCACCAATTCCGCACGCGGTGCTCAAATCACTCTCGCAAAACGCTTCAACCAAGCTCGGTAGAGCCTGAATGACGCAGTCGTCATCTCTGTCACACCCCCCGAGAAGTCTATGTCTCGGAAGCCCTGGACATACTTTTGCAGTCGCGCAAGTACCGCTGAATAGGTCCACCGAAAGGTCTCCCGGTGCCGAATACTGCAATACGAGCTTGCTCATATGCTCGATGCTCTTCCGATCAGGCCGAAGCATCTCCGTGCCACTCCCTTCATCTGCTTTTCAAACCACCTCTCCGGGCCCCAACCGCTAGATTCCATCCATACAGTTCGTTCGAGCTACAAACGATGCTTGCAGCGAACACGAACAAGGGCAAGAAACAGGAGCAAGAGATCGCCGGTGTTCGGACAAGGTTCAACGATAAGATGGAAAAGCTACGGCAGGCCGGCCAAGAGCTTCTTGAGGTGCGCGTGTCGGCTAAGGCAACCCTTTACGAGTTGCTGCAACTACAAACCCTAATTTAAGGATGTCGAGCAGGACAACAAGAGGCTACGCGTGGCCCTCTCTATTTCTAGCGGCACCAAGCAGGCCACACCGTGTGCTGGAACTAGACGTGGTGAGAGTCGCAAGCGTATGACACAAGTAGGGGCGAAGGACATTGGTGTTGCCAGGACCATCGAGAAGCAGATTCTGCGATGGTGCCACCGCAGAAATGCTGAGGTGGACTTAACAAGTTCTGTTCGAATCCGGAAATGGGCAGGTCGCAGTGATCCGTGCATGGTGGGGGAGCTCTCCGCGGACGTACTGGAGGGTATCGTGCCGGATCCACCGATGGTTCCTTCCAATCGTAAGTACTATACGCGTTTCTACTACGATGAGGCGACAACTATGGTTGGAAGGGTGCGTGCAGAGCTTCGCACCGGGACTTGAAGCGCTGGTGAAGCTGATGGGTTCAGAAGGGGACCGAGGGACTCCAGACTTCTCATGGTGGCGACTCAGGAAGGTCGAGGATCTAGCATACGGTGATAACTCTCTATCCAAGGAGGTGCGTGATCTTGACGACGGTCTCGTACTGTTCGGAAATTCTTTGGGGAGATGTATGCCTTACAAGTTCGAAGAGTACCATGCTCAACAGAATGGGACGTCCGCGTACGAGTTTATCATGCAACTAGCACGCCTGGACGCCTGGGTGGCAGCAGTGGTATCCCGCCTACAGCATGCTGAGGGCCGTGGCGGCCAGCTCCGACGCACTTGCAGGCTGACGTTTTACGGGTACCTGCCCTTGGCAACCGCGCAGATACTATGTAGCGTTTGCAGCGTTTCATGCGGCACTGTTCCAGAAGAGATGTTTCGGTATGGTTCTGCTTTTGGGGGGGCGTTGGGTGAGTCAGTGAGTGAGGAGATAGAATGGTCTGGGGAAGAGGATGGCGAGGGTTGGTTAGCAGGCACCCCTGGAGTAGCCACAAACGGGGTGAAAGTGGGCTCAGGGCACAAATTTTACGTGGCGGTACGAAAGATGTGGTATTCGGACAACATCTACAGTATGCTTGGCGGTGCTGTTGTTTGCTATTTTCCACGTGCGGACTCAAGCGAGGGAGCGTATAAACGTTCCGATGGCGCGTCTGGCCTGTCACGGATTCCCGCCACAAACTTCGGTTCTCCCCCGTGCGCTGTTGTTGGAGCAGGGGACAAGTAACTGTCGACGCACAGAAGAGAGAGAAAGAAGGAAACGGTAATTGTATGTTGGTAGCCGACTAAACTGATTTTAGTCTTCTCGTGTGTTTTATTCCGGTGCAGAGAGAGTGGCGTGTTCGTTGGAGGGGAGGGTTCAGGTAGGACTGGTCGTGCACCAGGGTCTCTGTAGAACCCCTTCATGTTGAAGCGATGGTGGAGCCGGTGGTGCTGAGGAGTGAAAGAGGGGGTGTGCGAATTTGACCG